>JAHHZJ010003276.1:0-183852 GCA_021437245.1 Aegilops speltoides
TGCTTTTGCCGGCCCTGGACTGATTATCCGACTCGCCCTGTTCGGACGGTTGCTTATCTGCGTGTTCGTCGCCCACTTGTGTGCCCTGCTGTATTGCGGGGTCCTTAGGAGCGCTTGTTGTTGTCGAGGCGGGACTTAGGGCGTGGCGCTCTGTGCCGCCGCTTTTGTTTGTTTATCGGCGGGTTATCTTCGCCGCAGCCCGCTGGTCCTCGTTATCGCTTCTTTTGGGGTATCCACCATGTATATGTCATATGACGAGGTGGTCCTCCGCGCCCTATAGGCGCTGTTTCTTGTTCGCCTCCGCATCGCTGCCTATACCGCCGATGTCTTCGGAGTCATAGTCTAGCATATCGTTAGATCGTCGACAAAGGGCTACAAAGTGGGTGGTGGGTGGGCTCTCAATTTCTTCGTCGTCAGATCCCACCATCCCGCCATAGTCCAGCCGGGACTCTCCGATAACGAGAGATGCTTTAGTGAATTTAGGATTTCGCCAAAGGGCGAGTGTTGGAAGATGTCGCGCGGTGAATTCCATAACCGCCGCCAACCGAATCGATTGGTAGGGCGCGGAGGTTCGAGTCCCGCAAGGAGTCCCGCACTCGGAATCATGAGTTTCGCAGGGACAAGATTAGCGCTCGCTCCATCGCTGTGGAAGTTGAAGCCTCGAGGTGGTGTCCATCCACCGATCCTCGATCTGGGGCGATCGGCCCGACTAAAGGCCAAGCGGATTCGTGCGCCACCGAGGCAATCGCTTCAGCAGCAAAGCCAGATCATGCCCATCATAATAAAGCTGGGCGCTGCTGGGCTCGAGCTCGAGCCCGAAGATCAAGTCTCCGCGACGCCGGTCGTGAAGTTTAGACTCCGAATCTGACCGACGCCGGGGCGAAGCTTTCGATCCGCTCCAGATGGCTGCTTAACTAGCCCGCAGAGTGAAGCCGCCGAATACGAAGATCTGTCCGGGAGAAACGCTCACCCGGGCAGCGTTGTTGGTTGAAGATGCCATCGAGCCTATCGGTGACGACAGAGGAACTCTCAACGAGAGCACCAATGTCGGTGTCAAACCGCGGATCTCGGTAGGGGGTCCCGAACTGTGCGCTAGGCGGATGGTAACAGAGACGAGGGACACGATGTTTTACCTGTGTTCGGCCCTCTCGATGGAGGTAAAACCCACGCCCCGCTTGATTAATATTGATGATATGGCTAGTAAAAGAGTGGATCTACCACGAGATCAAGGAGGCTAAACCCTAAAGCTAGCCTATGGTATGATTGTTGTAATGTATGTTGTGTCTCACGGACTAAAGCCCTCCGGTTTATATAGACACCGGAGGAGGCTAGGGTTACATAGAGTCGGTTACAATGGTAGGAGATCTACATATCCAGACGCCAAGCTTGCCTTCCACGCCAAGGAAAGTCCCATCCGACACGGACGGAGTCTTCAATCTTGTATCTTCGAAGTCTTGGAGTCCGCGGACGATGATAGTCCGGCTGTTCGACACCCCTAGTCCAGACTCTCTCAAGAGCCCCTCAACCAGGCTTCAATGACGATAAGTCCGACGCGCATAATGTTCGGCATTGCAAGGCGGGTTCCTCCTTAAATAATCCAGAGAAGATCATGAACACCGGGATAGTGTCCGCTCGCAAAATAAATTCCACATTCCACCGTAGAGAATAAAATGTACACTAGTCCAATCTGGCCGACGTGATTATGCGGCATGACATCACACCGCTACCAAAGCTTTTACTTGGCACGCTTAGCGAAGTGGTTTCTTTGGCACGCCTTGTCGAATTAGAGATCGTGTTCCCCTTATTCCGGATTCTCATCAATACGCGCGGGTAACCCAACCGTGCCGCCGCCATGCCTCCTCTATCGAAGGTGAATCCCAAACGGTCACGGAGATGACTCTTGGTATTTTTCCCTTTATAAGAGGACCAAGGCTCGTTTTTTTCTTCAATCTCGCATCGAATCTCCTTCGCCCCGGCCCAACACCCCTGAGCCCCAGATTGAGCGCTTGGATTCTCAACCATGTCCGCCCGACCTCCAAGGTCGGTGGATGCCCTCCTCCGTCACGGAGGAGGACGTGTTAAAGCTGCGTGAGGCCAAGTACTGCCCCACGAGATTTCACACAGGTTGCTCGCCGAGGGCAGGCCGTGCCCGCCCGAGCCCGGTGAGTACGCTGTCTTCGTGATCCCACCTCCATCGGGTTTAGGCTTCCCGACGGACCCCTTCGTGAGGGGCTCATGTTCTACTATGGGCTGGATTTTCACGACTTGGCCCGAGTCCATCCTCCATATCTCCGCTTTCATTATCGTCTGCGAAGCCTTCCTCCGCTACTCCCCACTTCGCCTGTGGCTGAAAACCTTTAATGTGGAGCCAAGATGATCGGGGCGCTAAGCGGAGTGCGGCGGGCGGCTATAAGCGAAGGGCCGATGCCCTCGGGCTCGAGAGTTCCTTCCAAGAGGAACTCGGACTATGGCAGCAGGAGGGTTCCATATCACCGCCCGAAGGCAGCAAGCAAAAGCCGCGCCTTCATTCCGCCGGGACCTCCGTGCCGACCGATGTCGTGGGTCAACCAAGGGCTCAACTGGGGGCCGTCCGAAGACGTGCCCTTATTGCAGGGCCGGATTCGAGACCTCCAGGCAAGGGAGATCAATCTGGTCGTGGTGATGCATGTTATGCTAATCAGGCGTCTTCTGCCCTGCAAACGCTGTCCTCTCCGTCTATGGGAGTTCAATCCGGAGGGACCTCGAATTCTCCAACACTTCATGGGTGCGACACCCGTGGAGATGTACAAGTTGTTCTTCGGACCGCAGGTAGCATGCCCGGAATTGACCGTGGACGCAGGCCTAAGCCGCAATCGCCCGGATACTGTGTAAATAGGTCAAAATCCGGACGCTCTGCTTATCTACTTTTCTAGAGTTCGCCTCCCACCCATTACTCTTCACAGGAGTGGGTGGCGCGATCGAAGCTGGATAAGGTGTCCGGCTCCTCCCGAGAGACCGTGACTGGAGCCCGTGGCTGGTCGGGAATGTTGGAGGTCGCGCCCATAGAAGGGGGGCGATGGGGAAAATAGAGGAGCTATTATTTCCTAGAGGGCGCTCAAGAGGGGGAATCAAAACCCTCCTTCCTGGGGAGAAGAGGACCGCCTCCCAAGATCCGGAGGCCAAAGCCCCTAAACGGGGAAGAGATCTTCACTGGGGTCCGCGTCCGGGAGAATCCTGACGCATAATCATCGCTAAAGGATCATCCCTCTAGCGAGCCGTGAGTATGAAAAAGGGGAGTTCATTAGTAGTAAAATACCTCCATTTGTGCTTCTATGGGTAACCGAAATTTTATCTTGCAATTCGGATTTGCAGCCTTCTCGCATGAGTTCGCTCTTCCACCGTCACAAATGGATGCAACTAAAATTGCAAAAAAAACAAATTTGATTATATTTCCAAATAAGAAATTTGATGATATTTTCAAATAATAAATTTGATGATATTTTTCATATTCATAAATATTTTCAAATAACAAATTTGATGATATTTTTAAAAATTATTTCTATTTTGATAAAAATATTACTATTATGATTTAAACAAGTTTGAACATATTTAAACACAAATAAATATCAAACATCATTTTAAATGCATAAATACAAAAATGGGGAGCTCAGGAATCAAACCCTGTGACCTCCTCGTGTGTGTGCACAGGCCGACCAATCGGGCTATAGTGGGCTTGTTCGATGGAGTGGGGGTTATGTGGTATATAACCCGACCAATCGGGCTAGTAAATTCTAATGGCGCACCGGGCGGGTGCGCCATTAGAGTGGTTGTACTTATGGCGCACTAGGGTTGCGTGCGCCATTAGATCCTCTCCCGGGCTCACTGCTCCTCTCACTGCCTCCTCCTCCCTCGCCAGATCCACTGACCCAACCAGACGCTGCTGCTCCCTTGCTCCGCCCCTCCGTCCTGTCGCGCTTGCCAGCGCCGGTGCCTCCGCCGCGTTGTGGTCTTGCGCTGCCCCGACGCCGCCCTGACCTCCGCAGAGTCCATCCCCGCCGCCAGCGCCTCGAACGGATCGGCCGAGCGCCCGCCCTCCTCTCCTCTCCTCCTCCCTCCGACGAGCGAGGGCCTCCTCCGCCCCTACAAGCAGACGGCGATGAGGCCCCGAGGTGCCCACCCGGCCTGCCCTGCCATCCTCCGCCACTGGCCCTCGCTCTCCTTCGATCATGCGGTGAGCGAGGGACCTGGATGAGCTCGGACCCTGACCCGACCCCTTCACGACCTCGGCTCCGACCCCTCCGCCACTGTGTACCTCTCCTCCTTCCTCCTTCCTCTCTCTCCACCATTCCCCATTCCTTCCAACCGATGCTCCAAAAGGAATTTCAAGATGTAAAGCACATGCTCCAAAAGTTAGGGTTCACGATTCAAATTGCAATAGATTATCTGCAGAGATCAAACTGCAAAGGATTACTCAATATATTGCCATTTGTTGAAGTGTACCGATGATGCTTCAGAAAATTCAATCTTCCTCCTCGTGCATGTGTTGTGTGACCTGAAAAATATAAATGTGTTGTGTGCCTTGTGTTGGTAATTCAAGTAAAGCCAAACAAGCATCGGATTTAGGCATGTTGCTTGCTGAATTTTCGTGACTGCATTTTTGTAACTAGGGTTTATCTTGGGTAGGACCAGGAGATGTCTAGGGACAATATTTTGGCCATATGGTTAACACACTGAATTTTTGTTTTTGTCTTCCGAGATAGCTAACGGTTCATTCCAATTTTTGAGATAGCTAACAAAAGAAGAATACAATGTTGAGGCAAAACCTACTTACACCAAAACTATACCGAGTAGTATTTTTAATGATACAAGTTGATGAATAATGTAGCAATGTGAGTGTATGATGTATTGCCATCCATTCACTGAATTTTTGGACAGGTGTTAACTGAAATTTTTTGGCAGGTGTTAACTGAATTTTTTGACAAAGTGTTAATCGCCACTTATCTTCATTTCAAAGCCCAAGTTGCAGCCCTTTAGATTGACAAATGGATGTAAGGTATCTTCTACTACATTTTGAGTATGGTTCGCTCACATCAGTAGTTGTAATTCTACTATAAATTTGCACTATAAATCTATTGAAATTATACTGCTAATACAATCGCAATTACATGTCATCAGATTTACCTCTTCTATACCTTGTACTAGAAGTCAGAAAAGAATATCAGTTCTACTTTGCCCCTAGTAGATCCGGTAGAGTAAGAAACTCCCTTATAATGATGCTTTTCTCTAGAAAAAATGATCCTGGATTTTTTTATGTAATTCTTTGTGGTATTAAGATGGAAACCTGGGATACTATTTCTGTTAGGAGATGGTGTTATATTAAGATGCATATATTGTTATGTTACGCAAATTGTATCATCTTGCCACTTAAGTCAGCCTTCCCTTTAAGCAGAAAATTCAGTTAGGAGCTACTGTTAGGAGCTACTGTCAAAAAATTCAGTTATGGCATCTAGAATTATGTCAGTTTTGTTTTGTAACTAGAAGACCAAAGTGTTAGGAATTCTGTCCAAACTGTAGTTTTCAGTATTCTGTCCAAACTGTAGTTTTGTCTCCGACCATTGTATCGTGATGAACTTGCAGGTACCCCGAGAGGCCCTTGAGTTTGCCGGAATGTCGATTAACTTCCGTTCCGGCAAATTCGGGCACTCCATATGTCCTATTTTCAGCAAAGGTCATGCTGAAATTTTCCGTGAATTTTAGCATGGCTTTGCTAAAAATAGGACATATGGGGTACTTATGTACTAATGCATGTTTTATGATCTGTTGTAAGGGTACTAATTGGTCTCTTCGCTGCTTATCGAGATGGCGGAAGCAGCCATCGCCGATTCCGCGATAATCATGAAGACGAGTTGGATGATTCCAGTTCTTCACTATCATACTTGAGGCTTCAGCTTGATCCATGACGCTGGTATATAAAACGAGAGATCTCCCTTCACCCATCTCATTATGATATCTGTTGTTTGCTACATCACTCATTTTCCCAAACCGCAGAGGCTGCCCGACAGTTTATGAACATGCTGATGGGTGAAGATCCGCCAATAATGTGATGCTGCGACAGTCCGGCAGCGGGTTTCACAGTGGGATGTGCAGTTATGCATCAAGAAGGGCCACATGTACTTGTCTCGTGGGTGGGAGAACTTCTACCGCGCTTCACGACCTGCAACTGGGGTACTTCCTTGTCTTCGTGTACGCACGACGACGCCAACATGCTCATCGTGAAGGTGTACAACAAGACTATGTGTCGCGATGCGATACGCCGATGATGATGCTTAGACGCTCGCCTCTTCTTATTCCTCTACATTTGGCTTTGTCTCACATCGATTGTTAACGGTCATTGTTGCATTTTGGACAGTAGGAGCAGCAGAATGACATCGGCTACACCAAAGCAAAGAAATGACTATGGCTATAGCGAAAGCAAGAATGATTCTCGGTCAGAAGCGACAAAGAAGCAGCGATTTCGCACCAAAGATAGACAACAAGAAGGATGATCCGGACTAGAGTGCGGGAGAAGAGGAGCAGAGGAGGATGAGGAGCTACATCATGACGATGGGCATCAGCCGAGGATGACCTAGCTACGGTGGTGGGTGACCAAGGGCAAGAGATGGTGGTGGCTGACCATGGGCAAGAGATGGAGGTGATTGAGGATGACCTAGCGATGGTCGTGCTCAAGGTGGCCTCGCGATGGTGGTGGTGCTCGACAATGACCACGCACCAGCTGGTGGCGCGGGCGATCCCACACCGGGCAACATGACCACGCCTAATTGTGGTAGAAGACTACATCCCACTACCTCCACTCGCCTCCACCGCCGCCGCCTAGGCGATCAGGAGATGAAGGAGAAGAAGGAGAAGAACTGCCTACTTTGTCGTGTATGTCGATCTCCTATAGGTTAGCTATCCAAAATGATATATATATACTTAGTTACCTATGTTATCTCTAATATGCTTAGTTTCCTATAGCTAGGTTAGCTTCATTTTACCTAAGTTGGCTCTAATATACTAACTTAGAGCTTATATGCTTAGTTTCCTATAGGTTACATCCAAAATAACTTATGTTAGCACAAAATGATCAAGTTTACATAATAAGCTTATAGTCTTTTTCTTAATCTTCTTCTTTTCCAAAATGACATAGGTTAGCTTCATTTTACCTAAGTTGGCTCTAATATACTAACTTAGACCTTATATGCTTAGTTTCCTATAGGTTAGCTCCAAAATAACTTATGTTAGCACAAAATGATCAAGTTTACATAATAAGCTTATAGTCTTTTTCTTAATCTTCTTCTTTTCCAAAACTCTTCTTATTCTTCTTCTAGTGTTCTTCCTCTTCTAGTATTCTTCTAGTCTTCTTCTTTTCTTCTTCTAACTTCTTGTTTATCATTTTGCAGATTTGATTTAATTGACTGAAGCTTATGTGGATGGGGTGCTTTTTTCCACTTGTGTTTTTATTTTGTATGAATGTGATACTTTTGTGAATTGATGGATAACGGTGTTGGATGAACAATGTGAAACTTTTGTAACGACGAACTATGTGTTGGCTATGTACGTATGTATATATGATGAAACTTGTGTGTTGGATATGATTGCTATATGGATGCTTGTTGTATATATATATATGTGTTGAATATCTCATATGTGAAATAGTGACATGAGATTAAGAAGAAAAGAATTAAAAAGTTGTTACTAATGGCAAGACTACAATGTGTCATACTGTAAGTATAGCAGATAATAGTGGCGACTGTGAGCAAGATTAATGGCGATTGTTAAAAGCGCCATTAGAATACTGATTCTAATGGCAAGATGTGGTGCGCCATTAGAAAGAAATTTAATGGCGTGATGCGCATGGCGCACCAGCCATGCGCCATTAGAAGGCAAAACCTGGTGCGCCACTAGCATGCCTTTTCCTAGTAGTGAAAGCCCTCCGTTTATATAGACACCGGAGGAGGCTAGGGTTACACAGAGTCGGTTACAATGGTAGGAGATCTACATATCCAGATCGCCAAGCTCGCCTTCCACGCCAAGGAAAGTCCCATCCGACACGGGATGTAGTCTTCAATCTTGTATCTTCAAGTCTTGGAGTCCGTGGGACGATGATAGTCCGGATGTCCCGACACCCCTAGTCCAGACTCCTCAATGAGCCCCTCACGAAGGGGCCCATCGGAAGCCTAAACCCCGACGGAAGTGAGACACGAACACAATGCTCTCACCAGGCTCGGAGTGGGAATGACTTTCCCTTGGGTGGCAACCTATGCGAAATCTCGTGAGGTTAGGTACCGCGCTCTCAGCTTTAGCACGCCTTTCTTCCGCATCCACCAGCCCTCAGAGGTCGGAGCCGACATTGTCGAAGGTCCGGCGCCCAACTGGAGCCTTGGGTGTTGGAACTCGGCAGGGCGGATTCGATTGAGGATTGAAGTAAAGGGACAGGCCTTGTTCTCATTATAAAGAGGAGAATACCAAGAGCCGCCCCCGTGACCGCTTGGAACTCGCCGATGGAGGGCGGGCAACGGCGCGTTGGGTTACCCACGTCCGTATTGATGAGAATCCCGAATAAGGGGACACGATCCGCTTCGACAAGACGTGTTAAGGAAGCCGCCGCTAAACGCTACCGAGGTGGAATAATAAAACAATTAGAGTAAAGGCTTTGTTGTGGTGTGACGCCACGCCACAAAATACGCCAACAGATTGAACTTGTGTGAATATTATTCTCTACAAAGGGTATGTGGTAATTATTTTGCAGAGCTGACACTATCCCGGTGTTCACAATCTTCTATGAATTATTCGAGAAGGAACCCGCTTTGCAATGTCGAAGACAATATGCCACGGACTCGTCGTCATTGAAGCCTGGTTCAGGGCTACCGAGGAGTCCTGGACTAGGGGTGTCCGGATAGCCGAACTATCATCATTGGCCGGACTCCAAGACTATGAAGATACAAGATTGAAGACTTCGCCCCGTGTCCGGATGGGACTTTTCTTGGCGTGGAAGGCAAGCTTGGCAACACGGATATGTAGATCTCCTACCATTGTGACCGACTCTGTAACCCTAGCCCTCTCCGTGTCTATATAAACCGGAGGGTTTTAGTCCATAGGACTAACAACAATCATACCATAGGCTAGCTTCTAGGGTTTGGCCTCCTTGATCTCGTGGTAGATCCACTCTTATACTACCCATATCATCAATATCAATCAAGCAGAGTAGGGTTTTACCTCCATCGAGAGGGCCCGAACCGGGTAAAAACATCGTGTCCCTTGTCTCCTATTACCATCCGCCTAGACGCACAGTTCGGGAACCCCACCGAGATCCGCCGGTTTTGACACCGGCGCTTGTTGTTGTAGTTGAAGCCGCCACCGCCGCTATTGTTGGAGTAGTGGCCGCCACCACCACCACCACCGTAGTGGTTGCCGCTGTCGCCAGTAGTGACCTCCGCCACCACCGTTGTTGGGGTAGTAGCCGCCGCCGCTTCAGAGTCATGACGGAGCCGCCGCCACCGCTTTCGCCATTTCGCGATAGCCTTTGGTCGGGCCACCTCCACGGTCGCACGATGCAGCGCTGGTCGATGACTTGAAAGCCCGCGCTGCGTTCTCGAACATCTCCACCCTCCGATCGAAGGTAGCAACCATGCCAAGAGTTCATCTACGTAAACGCCATCGTATGAACATCAAGGGTAGAGATAATCGGCCGGTAATCCATATCCGCATCGGAGATGATGTGAGAGACGAGCTCATTTTTCAGGACGGGTTTTCTCGCCGCAGCTAGTTCATCGGCAAGACCTTGCATGTGACCAAAGTATGTGGCGCAGATTGGGTTCCTTTTCGGGTGGTGGTGAGAGAGATGCGGACATGATTTGCTTTGGAACGGATCAAGCGTAAAACATATTGGCAAGGGCACGAGATGGCATGAGATGTATCTAGGAGGCAACCTGAACTAGCACCTCCTTGGAGAGATTGCGAAGTAGGTAGGCGATAATTTGGTGATCCGATCAACCAAGGAGCATAAGGTGGTTGGGGATGACCCGATCTTTGCCTCGGAGGTTTTATGACTAGGGTTTTCTCTGGTTCCGCTATGGTTTTGTCAAGATATCCAAAGAGACCGGCCCCCATGACCTGGGAGCGGGCTTGAGCATGCCAGAGAACATAGTTCGATCTGGTGAGTGGTTCTGAGACATTGTTGTTGAGGCCGGAGGAAACTACAGAGCTGGAGGTCGACATGGTCGAGTTTTGGGAGGAGAAGGATAGCTAGATGAGGTGGAAGAAGATCGCTCTGATTTCCATGTGGAAAGTTGTGGAAGCGTTCCTACTCTCCATACAGGGAGAGCCGCATGATATAAATGATATTAGATGAGAGACGTCAAGGTGCGGTCGTTGGAAACAACCGAGAGATACAGTAGGGAGAAGAGATAGAAAGATAAGAGAGAATTAAAACAAACTCTATCTCTAACTACCTAAGATAAACAAGGCGCATATATCACATAATAAACGTGACATGATGTTTAACAATAGTAGATTCGAGGTTTTTTTCCACTGTTATGCAGCTTTTCTCTAATAGCCTGGCATGTAAATTTCCAAAATAAAGGAAGTGCATGAAGCTAGAAAATCAAATCATCACTCACAAATGTTGAGTCTAAGTAAAAAGTTGTTGGAGGAGGAACGGTTGGAGAGAGAGAGAGAGAGAGAGAGATGAAAGTGCTAGCAGGGGCATCATGCGAGAGGCATGGGGCTCTCCGCCGGTGTGGTTTTGCGAGGAGGAGAGGGGGTAAGAAACAGCGGGCGTTGGAGACGGAACGGTTGGAGGCGGCGCGCGCAGCTTCCCCCACTCCTCCTCCTCGTGACGCTTCTTCTTCCTCTAGTGCTCCGGATCCTTGGGAAGCTGATGCATCGGGTGCTCTAGCTCCTTGCCCCACTCGCCGGGCTTGGCACGGGTTCTCGGCCCGATCCTCCCACGATGGCGCGGACATGGACTTGATCCGGTCCCGGTCAATTCAGATCCAATCTCACCGGTGGCTTGAACAATTTACAACAACCAGCCAGAACAAGTTTCGCAAGTTCCACCTCGTGATTCTCCCCGGTGCTCCTGTTGGATCCGTGATGGTCTCCTCCTTCTCCCCATCCTAGCTCAGTCTTGTTGCATCTGCTGGTGATCCATTTTCTAGTTCTGGTCCGTCTACCTTGACGTGTTTTTCCTGCCACAGACGAGCTCACTTTCAACCGACCGCCGCCGCCTCCATTTTGCCCGATCCACACCAAGGTCATCTTTTGTTGGATGCATGAACCATTACAAGCGCCTATGGTCAAGTAGTATGGTATCGGCCTCCGGAAAGTTGTAGCCTAGGCCGAGCTCCGTGGTACCTCGTATCGGGAACGTTGGTTTTCCTCGTGATTTGTGCTACTGGGCCCGTTGCATGTCGGGTGATTATCAGGGCCTGCATGCTTTGACTTGGTTTCGTGTGCCAGATGCATGCCGTATGCTACTGTGCAGACTGCAGGAGACCATAGCCTTTGTCCAGTTGTGGGGTAGCGTGCATATGACTTTGTGCAGTACAAAAAGACACAGAGAGTGGGCTGAGAAACTCAGCTCCAACGCATGACAGGGTACTCCATATTAAAAAATAAGATCAGTTTGTCATTTAGCAGATACAAACGGATGGACCGGCATATTAACACCCATAGGGAATATCTTCTATCTTCTTTCTTCCATGAGCTTTCAAATAGTAGTGCATGTACCCAAATCCATCCCTGCCATCTCCAAATTACTTGAAGACACAAGTAAAGGAATCTATCCTTTGAACGGCGTAGCAAAAACAAAACCTACTGCTTTGCAACGTCACAAGAAGGTGCTCTCTCTTTCTCTCTCTCCACAGTAAGATGCTTTCCTAGCTGTACAGTCTCTCTTCAAGGCTGTGTCTTGTCTGAAACCTGGTCCACACGTCGTCGATTGTGTCCAAAAGGCTCCAGCAGGTTGTCCCTGACAAGCCAGGACGCATGCTCCTTCGACTCGTGAACAGTAGCCTACCTGTCAGTGTATTAACCGTTGATCGTCCTGACATAGCTGCAGATTTTCAAACTTCTGCACATATCTCAACACAAGAGAGTCCATTCTGGACGGCCCTGATATGGGGTACCAGGTAGCTATCGGCCTCCTTGGATGCAGCTTCTTTGGGATGGATGGTGGGCTGGATGTGTGTGGTCAGCACCATCCATCAAAAATGCCGATGTCATTTCCATGCAGTCCGCTAGTGTGTCTCTTCATATGATTACAAATGAGTTACGTGAATGGGGCTTGGGAGTTGGGATTGGCAGTTATGCAAATTTCTCAGACCAAATTTGGTGTCGCTTTTCCTCGCAAGAATGTTTGAAGATGATATCTAAACGCATTTAGTTTCACTCTGCCTTTGAACCAGCTTGTGGTCTTGGTGAAAGAGGCTGCTAATGTTGATCGCTCGTTTGGCAATCTGATTGGTACCTGCGTGTTGCTTGATGATGTTCCGCCGGTGATGTGAAACAATTCTTGCTTGCTAGCTTTTTGGGACCTCTTTGGTGAACCTATCTCTATTGACGAAGAATCCCGGATCTGATCGCTTTAGGGTTTTTCTTCTTCTTGCCTATACATAGCTTTGGTCTTATATGACTTTGATATTTATCGGCGAGTTTTTGTGTGCATGTGTTTGGCTGTGTGCATCCTAGCTATGCAGAGGCCGGGTGAGTGCTCATTATATTTATATCTTCTCGATGTGTTATTTTCAGGCAATAAATTCACCCTTTGTCGAAAAAAATCTCTGTTGATGAAGAATCCTTGTCTAGATTGAGCCAGTTCGTACCCATATTTGGTGTTGCGCTCACGATTGTGTTCGTGGACTCATTGAGGTGTTCCCTGATTCTAAAGCTTTTCGCATCAACATCTGTGTTGAAGGTCAAGCTGCGAGTCAGGCTCCCAGTGTTGCTTTACCTGCGACTCTTGAGGATCAGAACAATGGTGGAAGTATGGGTGGAGTGAGTTTTTGCCCACCTTTATCCCAAAAAGAATGGGATGATCTTGGCTCTATTCTGAAACAACTCTATCCCAACCTTACTCCTATGGGTGGTGGGGCTAAAGATGGGGCTGTTGAAGTGGAAGCTTATCTGGCTCCTGTTCCTCCTGCACCTGGGATTGGTTGTGTGCTCCAATTTTCATGTTTGCCCTGCTTCTCCATCCCTTTATGGAATTGAAGATTCTCTTGATCATGCGAAAATTGTTGTTAATGAAGACTTCCTGCACATGCGAAATTTGTTGTTAATGATGGGAAATCGATGCATTTCGCTTGATCGGTGATTTGGGAATTCCCTTTGATCTACTTTCCTATTTTATTTTTGTTTTGTGCCAATCTAGATATTTCCATATCGGATTTGGCTAGTAATAATTGGGACTTGGGCTTTCATCGCTCCTTATCTCCTGCAGTGTTGGAAGACTGCATCGCCTCGCTGCCATCTTCCCTTCGCCTCGGAGGTATTGGATTCGCTGACTTGGCCCTGCATTTCCTCCTCGCTTGTTTTTGATTAAGTCTTTATATAGCGCTTGATCACTGGCCGTTCTTCTTCCAAGTTTAATGACATTTGCGCGCTTGTGTTAATTGAAAATCAAAATCTTTTCTAGCAAGCTATTCATGGCAAGTTGTCGGCTGCGGATCAGATTAGAAAATGTAATGGCAGGGATTCGCTCATTGCTCTCTTCGCTTCTCCGTGGAGGATGCTAACCATACTATTTTTCCTTGTGACTTCACGCCCTTGATCTGGAGCTACATCTGGTCATGCCTAGATGTTATCTGGTCACCTCGATCCTTCTCCCAGCTTCTGCCGCTTGTCAATTCATTGTCTGATCAGAGTGACGCCTTTTCTTGTTTGGTTTCGCTGCTGCCGCCATGCGCCCTTTGGACGGCTAGGGTAAATATACTATTGAGCTTGTGTTCCCGTCTAAACTTACTGACATTTTTTTTAAACCTTTAATCCTAATGCAGCACTGGAAGCCATTGGTTAAGTGCTGCGACATCGATGCCACAGAGTTGTGTTGATCTCGTGGGTTAAATCTACAGTAGTCTCACGGAGTGCAGGCCCTTCTTCGCAGTTCTCGTGTCGGTGTTGTTCACGCATTGCGCTTTTGGTTGTAGGTTGTTAGTGTGCGCCATGAACTTTGTTGTTCTATCTGCTATGGCTGTTCAGCGACTTGGTCTATTGGCTGTGTAACCTTTTAACTTTGTTTGTTGTGAACTCGTTGATTGGCTTTATTTATAAAGTTGGGTTATCACCTTTTCTCTAAAAAAAATGTTGCTAAGTGGGGACCAAGAGCAAACTGGTTCGACGCCAAAAAAATAAACCCAGAATGGAAATCAGGACAAATTAACAAACCTCCTACACGGCATGCCAATTCAGCATAAAATTGGAATTTTTTTGGCTGAGGGAAAAATGTGGCACAAAGTGCATCAATGGGGGTATAAAATGAGATTCTTTCAAAAAAAGGGGTAAAATCTATCATAAACGTGAAACATGGGGTAAATGTGGAGTTTACCTCAGTTTTTATTTCTTTTGCCAACTCGTCCCAAATTATTACAAGCATGTGTCATATGTACCGAATAATACTTTCTGGTAGATATGGTAGAAAAATTATAGACTATAAGATGCATGTGATATGAATATATGAACCACTCTAATGTTGACCACTTAAAGAAACAAATATACATGCTCACGAAAAAGGAAGAAACAAGTGTTTAGAAAAGCTCTCGTGTCGACAATTAGACCAGCCCCACAACAGATAGTTGCTAAATAGGAAAAATATCAGCATGGTTTCGTAGTGTAGTTGGTTATCACGTCAGTCTAACAGTCTGCGGTTCAAACCCGGGCGAAGCCATTTTTTTATCTACTTTTTTATTTGTGCCTTTTCTTTTTACCTTTATATACTACTCCATATAGTAAGATCATATTCTTCTTTTCCACAAATTCTACGGTAAATAAAATTATTACAGTAAGCAGAGTATTCAATCTACAGAAGAAAGGCAAGCAAAAGGCTTTCTTTCACACTTGCATTCCTGAATGCTCACGGGACGGTACATCCATGATGGCCCGAAGTTCCCCGCCGCCTCTTGAAACTGAATCCTGTACATGTTAAGACAAAGAGACTTCAGAGGGAAGTCGTGAACAGGAAATCAAACTATTGTGGACTTGAGGTTCAGTTCACTACCATGCATATAATATGACTATTTCAGTTATTATAACGATGATACACTAACATGAAGTCTAATCAAAGTTTGATTATTATTTGTAACTGTTGTCTTAGGAAAACAACAATACACTGTTGTTTCATAGCAACACTGAAAGGCACCCATGTTTGCTCATCTCATCAGAGTTTGATGTTTCAAGAGAAGAAATCTATTACTCAAAAAAAAGAAGAGAAGAAATCTGGTCAGACGCTTTGATTCACACGGAAGTTAATTAGTTGACACACCACACTTGATAATACTATCCAACAAACGAGATTTCATCGTGTTTTGATGAAGGCTTTCTATACAAGTAAATTGTATTAAAACCAGGAAGAGAGCCACAAGTTAACTTACATTTTCTCCCACTATCCATTAGTCCTTTGGACAGTAATTTTTATGCCAAAAGTATACAAGAACTTCAAAACTTTGCAAACTCTGCTATCAACCTCATCACATTTGACTCTGATAATCTCCAGGTATCCTGAAATAGCAGCGGGTTTCTCCATCAAACCAGGATTTTCTTCCACTTCTAATGCACTTGTAGTCTTTTTTTGCTGCAGCAGAGAAAAACATTTCCCCAATATCCATCAATCATTCATGAAAATTTGAAAACTGTACTACAGCAACTCTGCGACTGTCCATTTAAAAAAGATATACCTTGCACAGTTAAGCCAAATTCTCAAGAATCGTGAATGTTCACGGAGGTCAGGTTGCACACACCAGTCATTCAGCAACAAATTCTTTAACTTACTAAAGGTAGGGCACCATCTTAAATCCCTTCTAAAAATAAACTGAACAAAGTGCAAAACAGTAACGGTTCAGGTTCTAGTTTTAAATTCCACAATGCAATGGTACTGAAGTGCTTCGAACCTTTTGATAAAAATAATAAACATTTAAAAATCAAACCTATAGAATTTGTTTTGGATAAACATCTTTGGAGAAAGATGCATCCAATGTCAGCATATCGTAATTAGTAACTCTCTCAACATTTACTTATGTAAATGTTGATCATTATTCATGAATTCGGATCAAGAATATGTGGTATAAATGGTTATTCTCTGTAAAACAAAGGGTTTAGGGTTTGTGGCACACCTCCAACGTGGGGTGGCATTTGTATTATATAGAGGGTACATCATCGTACAAATACAATTACAACTATAATACATGTAGGCCCAGATATACAGAGTCTAACATTCTCCCTCAATCTCAACCGTGCTCAGAAGAATTCACTAGGTTGAGATTGCGTCTACAGCCTTCAAACTGAGGAAGAGGCAGTGGCTTGGTGAAGATGTCAGCAAGTTGATCCTTTGAAGGGATGAACTTGATAAGAAGCAGCTTCTGGGCAACACGTTCTTGGTGAAGATGTCAGCAAGTTGATCCTTTGAAGGGATGAACTTGATAAGAAGCAGCTTCTGGGCAACACGTTCTCTGACAAAGTGGTAATCAACTTCTATGTGTTTTGTTCGGGCATGGAACACAGGATTCAAGACAGACACGTAGTAACCGATATTATCACACCAAAGAACAGGAGGTTGCTCCCGAGAGATCCTCAACTCTCAAGCAAGGATCAGATCCAAATCAACTCAGCTGTAGCATTTTCAACCGCTTTGTACTTAGGCTCAAGATTATCGCGAGACACCGTTGCTTGTTTACGAGCACTCCAGGCGATCAAGTTAGCACCAAGAAACACTGCATAGCCCCCCGTTGATCGCCGGTCATCCGGATTTCTAGCCCAGTCTGCATCAGAGAACGCGGATAGAGCTCCAGATGTCGCCAGTTGCAGATGCAAGCCATAAGAAGAAGTCAACCGAATATAGCATAAAATACGCTTGACAGCAGTCCAATGAGAATCTCGAGGTGCATGCAGAAACTGGCAGACACGGTTAACAGCATAAGAGATATCCGGACGAGTGATAGTCAAGTACTGCAGACCACCAACAATACTGCAATACTCAGTGGCCTCATCAGCAGGAAGAAGTGAACCATCGAGAGCAGACAGTTTGTCAGTAGAGGACATAGGTGTAGTAGCAGTTTTACACTTGAGCATACCGGCGCGTCGAAGGACATCAAGAGAATACTTCTACTGGGCCAGTGTCAAACCAGAAGCAGAGTACGAGACCTCCAAAGCGAGAAAATAGTGCAGCTTCCCAAGATCCTTAACCGCAAAATCAGCATGTAAGGAAGAAACCAAGCGATCACCGAAGAGCTGACAAGAATGATATCATCAACGAGACTAGCAGGTACATGGTAATCAGAGGACGCCGGAGAAGAAACAGCGAGGTTACAGCCGAGATGAAACAAAACCATGAGCCCAAGAGTGGTTCCATATGCATGCCACGCACGCGAGCCCGCTTCAGCTATAAAGCGCCTTAACAAGGCGACACAGATGCTGCGGACGAGCTGGATCAACAAAACCAGGAGGCTGACGCATATAGACCTCCTCCTCGAGTACACCATGCAGAAAGGCATTATGAACATCAAGTTGGCGAAGAGACCATCCTCGAGTGACAGCCAAAGTGAGAGCGTATATTAATGGTAGTTGGTTTAACCACATGATCAAGGTATCCTCGTAATCAAGACCTTGGCGCTGCTTGAATCCTTTTGCAACCAAAGTAGCCTTATATCACTCAATAGAACCATCAAGATGTCACTTGACCTTAAAACCCACTTGGAATCAATAACATTGACACCCGTCCTAGGGGGAACTAAACACCACGTACCGTTTTGAAGAAGAGCGTGGCATTCTTGTTCCATGACAAGACACCAGTGAGAAATACTCATAGCTGCCTGAAAATGCCTTGGTTCAGCAGTAGGATCCGCCTGTGCTTGCGCCATACAAGTCGTGAGCCAGGCAACAGTACCGTCCGTGCGCTTCTTTGGTTGAACCACACCACTCTTGTTGCATGTATGAGGATGCTGGGCAGGAGCGGGGACCGGTGGTGGAGAAGGCACCAGTGACAGCGGCAAAGAAACCGCAGCCTCCGAAGAAGTCAACGGTGAGGCAGTTCATGAAGACGTGGACGACGGCAACGTTGCAGAAGTCAGTGAGGCCAGCACAGGTGAGGCCAGCCCAGGCGACTACGGCGTAGCGGGCCGAACAGGCAAGGCCGGCCCAGGCGAGGCCGGCCGAGGTGTACCGGGCCGGTCAGGCGAGGCCTGCCCAGTAAGGCCGGTGCAAAGCGAGGCCACCGAGGCGAGACCAGCCAAAGCGGGGCGGCGGGGATGTAGCCGATGGAGGAGTCCCCAGCCCGGCCCAGCGAGGCAGTCCGAGGGAGGTGGCACGACCAGTGGCGGGCAAGCTGCATGGGGCATGCAAGTGGCCGGCTGGTCGTCGTCTTAGGGATCGTGGAGGAGGGAGGCGCCGGTTCCTCCTCGCCCAAAAGCTGCAAACGCACCTCTTCCAATACCGCGCCACGGTTAGACAACAAAGGGCGAATGTGCAGCATCTAAAATTGATCAAGCAAGGTACTTAATGGGTGCACAAAGTGTGGAGGTGGCGAGATGTGGGTAGAGCAGAGAAGGGAAAAGCATGTTCATCAAAGACTCATGGGAAATATACACACGATTAGACGGAACATGAAGACATTTATAACCTTTGTGAACAGAACTATACCCAAGGAAGACACATTGTTTTGATCTAAATTCAAGCTATGATTATTATAAGGACGAAGGTGTGGCCAACATGCACACCTAAACACCTTAAGAAACGTGTACTCAGGAGTTTGACCAAGCAAGAGTTCAAGTGGAGTTTTCATATGAAGGAGTCGCGAAGGGAGTCTATTTATAAGAAAACAGGCTGTAGTGAAAGCATCACTCCCAAAACGAAACGGAACAGATGCTTGTGCTAGCAAGGTTAACCCAGTTTCAACAATGTGACGATGCTTACATTCAGCCGAACCATTCTACTAATGTATGTGTGGACAGGACACACGATGAGCAATCCCATGTTTTTCAAAGAAAGTGCTAAGATTATGTACTCACCCCCAAACCGATCAAGACATGAATGATTTTACGGTTGAGAAGACGCCAACGGTGCTTGAAACTTAAGAAACACATCAAAAACAACAGACTTGCGCTTAAGAAGATATAACCAAGTAAACCGACTATAAGCATCAATGAAACCGACATAATATTCATGACCACTAATGAGATAGTTGGGCAGGCCCCATACATCTGAAAAACAAGCTCAAGAGGAGTTTTGACTATGTGGTTGGAAATGAAAAGGCAATCGATGACTCTTGCTCGGCCGACAGCATCACAGCATAACAACATCATTATTTCTAGACTCGACGGTAGCTCATGACGGTGGAGAACATGGCTAACAATGGGTAGCGCAGATGACCAAGGCATGAGTGCCACAATGCAGAGACATTTAACGAACCTCACCAAGACCTCAAGGTCAAGCTGCAGCAGTGCATGGCGGTGGGTGCATCCAGAGCATACAAGCCTCGGCGAAAACGACCTCTAAGAAGTATGTCCCTCGTAGCTTGGTCCTTAACAAGAAGATGAAACGGTGAAACTCACAGAAGACATTATTATCCCGAGTAAGTCTTGGAACAGAGAGTAAATTACGAGTAACAGAGGGAACACGAAGAACATTCTTAAGATGCAAATTCCTAGAGGTGTTCGTGAGGAGTGATGCCTGACCAATATGAGAGATGCGCATACCTGCCCCATCTGCCGTGTGAACCTTGTTGTGGCCATGGTATGGTTACTGAACGTTAAGCTTGCCCAGTTCATTCGTCACGTGGGCTGTCGCTCTAGTATCCATGTACCGGGAAGGATCAACAGGATATGAAGGTGTATGTCCTTACTGCACCATAAGAACTTGACAATCATTGCCCTTGCCGTTGTTGCCAAGACCGAGGAAGTCGGTCTTGAAGCGACGATGACAACGAGAGGCAACGTGACCTGGCAGGCCACAGAGTTGACACGGCTGGGCTGCGCCACACACATCACAACATGCGTGAGGACGGCCATCGATAGTGACCACAGAGGAGCCAGGGCGCAACGGCGGCTGCTGACCTGAGGACGTACCACCACCATCGGGTTTGCCCCCCCCCCAGCCGAGGAAGCAGAAGGGCCGCGGCCACCTCCTTTGCCATGGTACGCGACGTTGACAGAGGGGTCCACGGGAGTGTCGAGGCGGTGTGCGTTGAGGGGTTGCTCCGTCGAGAGGAGACGATTGTAGAGATCCTGAGGACGGATAGGAACCTTGCGTTCGTTGATCACCTCTGCTAGCGAGTCGTAATCGCTATCCAGGCCTGCGAGGATGTAGACGGTGAACTCAGCTTCACGAAGAGGCTTGCCAATGGAAGCAAGAGTGTCGGCCAGCTTTTTGACTTTGTTGTAGAAGACGGTCACCGAATCGTTGTCCTTGCGAGTGTCAACAAGCTCGGCGCGGATGGCATGCTCTGCGCGGTAGACTGTGATGAGAAGCTCGACTCCAGGATGTCCCACACCTCATGAGATGTCGCGGCAAAGAGAACCAGCCCGACAACACCCTCGCCCAGGGAGAATTGGATTGCCGAGAGGATGGCTTGGTCCTGAGCAATCCACGTGCGGAACATCGGATGATGCGGCGGTGCACACGCCAAGGTACCGCCGACTAAACCCCGCAAGTAGTGGCTGCGGGCGTAGGGAGCACTTGCGCGCGCCAGTAGAGGTAGTTATCCGGCTTGAGCTTGACCGGGAGTAGGTGCGAGAACAGGAACGGCGGTGAGGAGATCGCAGCCAAAGCAGCTTCAAGGTCCCTATAGGGCGGCAGCGCGGACGGAGGTTGATGTGGAGCGCCATACGCCACAGCGCCGTAGGACGGCGGTGCACCATACACTACCGGCGGGCCATACGGAGAAGGAGCCGCGGGGGCGCGGGACCGAGGGTAGGCACCGTGTGGGGCGCGGCGCGGGTGAGGAACCGTGACGGGCACCGTGATGAGGAAGACCACCATAGCCGATATAGGCCGCGTGAGGGCTGCCGGCAATGTATGACCCGCGGCGTGTAGGCAGCAGCAGCAGGTCGGACACAGCCGGGCGATCATCGGATGTGGGTGGTTGAGGGCGGCGCGCAGTACCAGCGGGTACAAGGCGGCCGGAAGCGGGGCAGATGCAGAGGGCGACGACGAGGACCGCGCGATCGAACGCGACAGGCCGGGCGATCGATGGCTCGCAGATTGTGTCGTGGGGGCCGAGTGAGCCCGCTGTCGTAGGGCGCAGCCCTCCATAGAGGAGAGCCACGAGCGACGGCAGAAGAAACGCGTGAGGGAGTCCTGGATAAGGGGGTATCCGGATAGCCAGACTATATACTTTGGCCGGACTGTTTGACCGTGAAGATACAAAACTCAAGACTTCGTCCCGTGTCCGGATGGGACTCTCCTTTGCGTGGAAGACAAGCTTGGCGATCCGGATGTTAGATCTCCTTCTTTGTAACCGACTCTGTGTAACCCTAGCCTCCTCCGATGTCTATATAAACCGGAGGGTTTAGTCCGAGGACAATCGTAATCATAGGCTAGCTCCTAGGGTTTAGCCTCACGATCTCGTGGTAGATCAACTCTTGTAATACTCATATCATCAAGATCAATCAAGCAGGAAGTAGGGTATTACCTCCATCGAGAGGGCTCAACCTGGGTAAAACATCGTGTCCCCCGCCATCGTTACCATTAGCCTTAGACGCACAGCTCAGGACCCCTCACGGAGATCCGCCGGTTTTGACACCGACATTGGTGCTTTCGCTGAGAGTTCCTCCGTGTCATCGCAGCAAGGCTTGATGGCTCCTTCAATCATCAACAACAACGCGTCCAGGTGAGACTTTTCTCCCCGACAAATCTTTGTGTTCGCGGCTTCAAGATCGCGGGCCAATTCGCTGGCCATCCGGAGCAGATCAACACCACGCCCGCCATCGTGTCGTTCGAAACTTGAACTACACGGCCGATATCCGCGGAGACTTGATCTTCAACGGATTCAGCCCACGCCAAGAAGGCCGAACAATACCACGACGAGCACGGCTTAGACCTGCTGTCGACAATATTCGATATCGCACTCGCAGAGCTCCGACCTCAATCCGGGCAGATCGCCGTCCGAGGACGGGTGGATAGACCCCACCACGTAGTCCGTGATACTCATCGACGTTGGAGCCAAACACGACTCCACCTCTAAGGAAATCTGTGTCGCCGACCCCGGACTTGTTCCCGGCAGTAGGTCCAGGACCGCGATCCGCATTCCATCGGGCTGATTGGACACCAAGCATGGAGTTCACCGCGGATATCTTTCAGCACCCACCCTTTGGTGACGGATAAACTCTTTAAGGTCTCCTCTTTGTCGAGGACTCTTGGCGAACTATGTCCAGCCCGAGGGGGATTCAGACGATGAAGAAAATCTCTGCCCACCCACCACCCACTTAATAGCCATCGCCGATAATGTAATGTATATGCTTGACTTCGACTCAATGACACCGACGGTATGGACGTCGGCGTTAGGGACGATTTGGAACCACCGCCCACGGGCGCTGGACTGCCACCTCATCATATGATATATACATGATGGACACGCCTAAGGTGGATAATGGCGACAAAAAGGACACAACGGAGGATAAAAACCCCGACAAAGCCAAAACAACGACGCAGACGCCGCCTAAGTCCAGCCATAGTAAAATAGCGATAATAGCGCTTAGAAAACCGACACCCTACCAACTCCAAAGGCAAGAACGACCATATGGACCCAGCGATGGAGCAGGATGAGCCAGGTCACACCGAACACAGCCTGGAGCAGACGCCTGATCACAGCGATCCCCAGGGCCGAACTCATCAACCTGCCTTCGGAGAAGAGTATCGTCGGACGACGATGCATTCATCATCTCGAAAAACGATTGAATGAGATAAACCCCACGAAGGCTTATGGCCACCGCGAGAAGCCTAAAGAAGCGTATAAAGGCTTAAGGTCAGCGCAGAAACGCCAACCAGATGGAATAAAGTGCTAGACATCGAAGAAAAATATGGCGATGATCGCCACACAGAGAGCTACCCAAAGCGCAAGCTGCTCCCAGAATTCGACGATGAGGCCATTCTGCCGAAGGACAATACGGCCAGTAGGCTGGACCAACCACTTCATAACCGCGATAGAGAAGCTACTGATGCCACACTCGATTTATGTGATCTCTTGGACAAAAAGGCCGGCGCGACCAGATCCATCTATGGATCTAGAGGACATGCTCCGCCGCAGGATTACGGTCACCAAAACAATCAGACTGATCAAATACCAGTTCGGAATCAACACCAGACACAACAACAGTCGACAGCATGCCACAACAAGTCCGATACAGAGGGGCTGCGCACCCTCTGTGCTTCACCGAACAGGTACTGGATCACGAATTTCCACAGGGATTCAAACCCGTGAACATAGAGGCATATGACGGAACGACAGACCATGGGGTCTGGATTGAGGATTTTATCCTTCATATCCACATGGCTCATGGGGACGACCTCCACGCCATCAAATACCTTCCCCTCAAGTTGAAGGGGCCAGCTCGGCACTGGTTGAAAAGCCTCCCCGAAAATTCAATCGAAAGCTGGAAGAACTTGAGGATGCTTCAGGGCCAATTTTCAAGGGACCTATGTCCGACCTCCGGACGCTGACGATTTAAGTCACATAATACAACAGCCCGGAGAGTCCCCCCGTAAGCTTTGGAACAGATTTCTCACTAAGAAGAATCAAATTGTTGATTGTCCGGATGCCGAAGCCCTAGCAGCCTTCAAGCACAAAGATCCGAGACGAGTGGTTGCCAGATACCTCGCCAAGAAAAGCCGAGGACAATGGCAGCCTTAACAAGCCTTATGACCCGCTTCTGCGCAGGTGAGGACAGCTGGTTGGCCCGTAGAGGCACCAGCGACCCGGGCACATCCGAAATTAGGGATGGCAACGGGAAGCCACGACGCAGTAAAAACAAGCGTCGAAACAAGGAAGAAAGTCCGGACAACACGGCGGTTAATGCCGGATTCAGGGGCTCTCGACCTGGTCAACAAAGGAAGCCATTTAAAGGCAGCAAAGTCTTGGACAGATTGTGCTAAATTCATGGCACCCCCGAAAAACCTACGGACCACACTCACAGAGAATGCTGGGTCTTTAAGCAGGCCGGCAAGTTAAATGCCGAACACAAGGAAAGGGAAACACCAAGTGAAGACGAGGATGAGCCTCGCCACCAACACCGGGGAGAGAAAAATTCCCACCGAAGTAAAAAAAAGAACATGATCTACGCGACTCAGATACCAACGAGAAGGCGAAACGCAAGGCCGAGACGATACGCTGTAGAGCCCGTTATTCTCGAACTCAACCCCTGGTCGGCCTCGCCCGATCACTTTTGATCACAGGACCACCGAATGGTATCCGACACGGAGGATCGGCCGCCTTGGTACTCGACCCAATAATCGATGGATACCATCTCACTCGTGTCCTCATGGACGGCGGCATTAGTCTCAATCTAATATATCAGACACTTTCCGCAAGATGGAGATAGACCCATCCGAATAAGCCAAAGTAACACCACCTTTAAAGGGGTGATACCAGCGCTGAGGCCCGCCGTAGGGGCTCCTCAGATTAGAGGTGACATTCGGTTCTCCGACAACCCGTGGTTAAGAATTACTCTTCGCCATAGCTCCCCTCCAAGCGCTTATCATGCATTGCTCGGAAGAATGGCATTCGCCGCTTCAACGCAGTACCACACAACGCCTACCTTAAACTCAAGATGCCCGTCCACGGGCGCCATCACCGTTAGCGGAAACACAGCGCGCCTTACACGCCGAAGAGTATGTGGCGGCTCTAGGAGCCGGACACTGCCGCCTCTCCTATCGTAACTAATGATCGGTCGTTAAGACCACGGACACGTTAGACGAGTCCGCGCACCATCATGGTAACAGCCCGTATAAAACCCGAGCTGGGTGCTATACACGATTCCCATAGAGGGCATCAGGTTGCAAACATGCAATAAAGCCCACCCTTTGGCTTGACCTTATTGACATGCCAATGTCTTACACTTCTACTATCCATTGATAATAACCAACTTTTCGCATGCTTACACCATACTCTTTTACATGAGTTTTCCTTTTTACAGACACCATTCGTGCGACACCCTACTAGGACACGGCACAACGGAGACAAAGGCGCAGACGCAGCAGGCCCCGCCAAAGGTTTTCTTTAGATTAAGCCCCTGTAAACCTTCTTTATTGTCTCTTGTTGCTTGACATCCCATGGGTACTCAAGACATCCACAGTGATATCGGCATTATTGGCATTTCGCCACGACTGGACTAACGACGCACTCGAAATACAGGTTCATAATCAAGGGCGCTTACTCAACCCAATATATGTTACAAAGTCCGAATACCTTCAGAGTGGTCGGCGCCGTGAGTTCAGCCTTATATGCATCACCTCCGAATCATAACTTTGCCTATTGGTCCACCTCGCTTCAACGAGCAAGAAAATGGTTCTCTTCGCCCCCGCCCTTGGTACCAAACTTTGTTGCCAACATAATCGATGTGCTATCCTCCGCCTGCCTTGCTATCATGACCATTCAAGATGTGAGCGCCTTCTTGCTTTTAACCCACATGTTGGGCCCATAACCCACAGCCCACAAGATCGAAACCTGACTCTCCCAGACACCCTTGTTTCTAAGGTTATTTCTCATGCTTGGCTTCATATGAAAATCCCGAGCCGCCTTCCGAGAGGTGATCTATTCTGCATCGATTTAATACTTATTCCCATTGCTTCAACCCTTTAACCCTCTGCTCCAAAGCGATGAATGATTGCCTACCAAGTTGAAGCTTTTATTGCACCTTCTTACCTTGCTCTCGATGACTTTCTTGGCTTTCAACTTGAGAGATGCCTCTATGCCACGTTCACTGAGATAGCCCCCAGGTACCTATCTTGTGTTGAGCTCCGTCCTTCCCGAGTCTTTCTCCCTTACTCCGCCTCTTAAATCTCGGGACGAGATTTCTTGTAGTGGAGGAGATTTGTAACACCCCGAGAATCATGCTACAGTAATCCCCTTATAATGATGCCTTGTCATCATTGTTACTGTTGCTAATCTTCAATTGATCCAAATCACCGATTCAAATTCAAATCCAATCTAAAGTCAAAAACTCTTATTTGTCAGACAGGATATCTAAAATGTTCATCTTGTGGCAAATAGTCATTTGTTAATATTGGTGGTGAACCAACATTTTTGCAAAGGTTTAAGTGGCCTAAGCTACTTAAAACAGTGACCTAAGCAATAAATTAAATGCCCTTTTTAATTTATAAAATTGGCAACTATTCCAAAAGCCTCCCAACCTTTTTGTGGCAGTGCACTTTAATTCTTTGAAATTGTTTTGGCTAGTGGCATAATTTTGCAAAGTCATTATTGGCTAAAAAGAAAAGGCAAAAGCTGCTGGAAAAAGAAAAACAAAAAAAGGAAAGAAGAAAGGGTGGGAGAGCCCCTGGCCTCCCCTTGGGCTTCGGCCCATCCCAGCAGGCCGGCCCACCTCACCCAGCCTGGCCGGCCTAGCTCCGTGAAGCGCGCCTCCCTCCTGTTCCTCGACCGGGCGAGGCAGAGCGCGCCTGCCGCCACCGCGCCTCCTCGACACCTCGGCCTCCTCCCTAGCTACCCCCACTTGCCGCCTCGACTCTCCTTCTCCCACCAGATTCCTCCTCGCCTCGCTCTCTCCCGTCCACCTCCGAGGCTGCCGCCGCCGCCTTTGTCACGGCCACCGGCGGCCCCGCCGCCACGACCCTATCGGTGAGCTTTGCTGTGGTCGACTCCTTCGAGTGGTGCCCTCCGCTGAACCGGAAGCACCGCAGCCGCTGCTCGTCCTCGCCCCCATCTCCGACTACCATGGATCTCCTTCGCCTCCGGCGCCATCTCTGCTGCTACTAAACCTCCGAGGGCCACCGTGCATGCCGTAAAGTGAGCCCTCTTCCCTTCCTCGCTCCCTTGGCCTCTTGCGCCCCAGAGCCACTGCTGGCCCGCCAGGCCGAGCTCAGCTCCGCCAAGATAGCTCGCCGCCGTCGGCATGGGCATCGTCATGCTCGCCCGAGCACTCGAGAGTGCTCAGCCACTCGCCCAGGCCCGCCTGCGCCGCTAGGTCCTTCCTCAGAGCCTCTAGCGCCGATCGCGATTTGCTCGAACTCCGCGACCCCGCGTGTGCTCCGCCGCTGTTTTAGTGCGCTTCCGGCCGGGCCACCACCGCAGTTTGACGCGCTGCTCCGCTCATTCAACGCACTGCTCGGCAAACGGTTGCTCAGAGGCGAATCCGACGAGGCCCGAGGCCCTCCGCCTGCGTTTGGCATCGCCGGGCCAAGACGCGGCCACCGCTAACGTGGCACACCCGGGCCACCCCTAGGTCATCGCTAGTGGGGCCCTCGCCCCTATCGACCATTGACCTGGTCAACTCAGGTTGATCTGGCAGGCCCCAGCCACTGACGTGCGGGTCCCACCACTTAATCCTCTAATTAAAACATTTTAATAATTAAAACTAATTAGTTTAGTTAATTAGACACTGATAGGTGGGCCCAGTAGTTTTACTAACTAAATTTAGATTAGTTTAAACCCTGTTTAACTCACTGTCTATGACAGGTGGGCCCCCATGTCAGTTTTGACCAGTCAACCGGATCGTTGATCGCCGACGTCACTCCTATGTCATGTCGACGTCATATTCCATTTCCGCTAATATAAATAATTCCGAATATGGTTTAATCTTTGAAAATCATATAAATTAAACCGTAACTCGATTTAAAATGTTTTCTATATGAAAGTTGCTCGTAAAAATCCAACAAACCGGATACGCGGTCCGCTTACCGCCGATGCCTCTAACTATCCGAACATGGAACATTCCTCTCGTAATTTGTCCGACAAAGGTCCGAATGGGAATACCTTCCGGCTGATTCCCTTTCACCTTTATCGTAGCCATACGTTAGGTCACACCCGCACAACATATTGCCACGTTATGCTTTGTGATGCTATGTTTGCTTTATATTTACTGTTTCTTCCCCTCTTCTTTTCGTAGACCCGAGACCGATGTCGCCTCGTGATCGACTATGTCGACGACGACCCTCCTTGCTGTGAGCAACCAGGCAAGCCCCCTTTGATCATCCCGATATCGCTCATTCCATTCTCTTATGCTTGCATTTGATTTTGCTACTGTTATTGATTGCTCCTATTCTGATGCATAGCCTGCTTTTGTATCGGCTGTTGTACCTTACCAGCTTATCCTAAACTGCTTAGTATAGGTTGGTTAGTGATCCATCAGTGACCCCCACCTTTTCCTTGTTACCCCTGCTTCATCATTGAAGACCCGATCAACGGGATCAAAGACCAGGCCTCGGCACCGCACATCACTTTCCCCTTAGTTGCTCGACACTGCTGGGTTACTATCAAGTGCCGAGGGTGAGACCTCTACAGCACTTCTGATGTTAACCCTGTAGTGTAGCTTTTCAGCCGTGGTCGTCGAGGGTGATTCCGCCTTAACCACTTTCGATACGACTCTGTCGTGCAACCCTCAAGTGTGAACCTCGGGGTGATTCCTCTTACGCTCACCTTGCTGATTACGCCGATTGAATTCACGGGGTGATTCCTCGGTTTTCCCTTGATGTTTAGACACACGCTACTATGATTACTATGACTTTACATCGAACCATATTACTAAAGACGGGTCGACCCTGAGGGGTACCTGCGCGAGCATAATTGGGAGTGATGTGGAGTCAGGTTGACCTGGAAGGTGCCCAAGAGATAATTACGAGGCGTGGCCAGGCATTCTTAGCCCTTGCCGCAAGTCCTCGAGACGGGGCAACAGGGTCACATCTTTCGTGAGTCTCGCTATTACCGCTGCTCCTAATCCACTACGATTTGGATATTTGATCCGAGGGCCTCGCCCGATAGCACTAACCATCACGTGGGCATAGTATGGGCGTTCGCGTCAGATACATCACCGAAGCTTAATAGACGCCGATCGAGCAGCGTGCGCCGGGTTGGACTGCGTAAGCACCTACCTTGTTGAAGGAGGTAGCTAGGTCTGCTCACCGGCCGCCCACGCAACGTGCAGGAGTTCCCGGGGAGATGGCCCATGACCCCTGGGGGCATAGGTTTAGTCCGGTGTGCTGACCTCTCTATTAAGCCTAGGTCGGGTTGCGGCGTATTGTTTGGCCGAGGCCGGGCATGACCCAGGAAAGTGTGTCCGGCCGGAGTTAATCAAGCGTGGTGGGTAAGTTGGTGCACCCCTGCAGGGAAGAAAACATCTATCGATAGCCTGTCCTACGGTAACAGACACTTGGAGTTGTATCCCGATCGATACAACTAGAACTGGATACTTGTGACGAGAATTGGATGGTGATGAGAATTGGATTGTCATGACAATTGGATAGTATGGCTCTGGGATTGCTTTCTCACAGGGAGTCGAGAAAGGATCTCTCGCCGAGGTTGATAACACTACTACTACTTTACTTTATGCTACTCTATTCCCTCCTGTTGCTGCAAGATGGTGGTTTTTAAGATGCTAGTCTTTGAAAGGACTAGGCCTTTCTCTATTCTCGCATTTCGCAGCCTAGTCCACATATACAGCCTTCCTTTGATAATGTTGCATATGTAGTGTAGATCCTTGCTTGCGAGTACTTTGGATGAGTACTCACGGTTGCCTTGCTCCCTCTTTTTCCCCTTTTCCATTCTTCTCGGATGACGCAACCAGATGACGGAGTCCAGGAGCCAGATGACACCTTTGACGACTGCTACTACCCCAAGGGTGCCTACTACCACGTGACGGAGACCGCCGATGACCAGGAGTAGTTAGGAGGCTCCCAGGCAGGAGGCCTTGCCTTTTCGATCGATGTTGCTTTTGTGCTAGCCTTCTTAAGGCAAACTTGTTTAACTTATGTCTGTACTCAGATATTGTTGCTTCCACTGACTCTTGTGTTTTCGAGCTTATGTATTCGAGCCCTCGAGGCCCCTGGCTTGTAATATAAAGCTTGTATTATTCTAATTTGTGTCTATAGTTGTGTTGTGATATCTTCCCGTGAGTCCTTGATCTTGATCATACACATTTTCTTGTATGATTAGTGTACGATTGAATCGAGGGCGTCACACAAGTCAAGTAAATGTTCACTGTCACAGTTGAGCTATTGCTAATTTTTATGTACAAAACATAACTAATTTTCCTGACAGAATTCTCAGTATGGTTCATTCAATCACTATAAATCATTAACTATTTCTAGACATGTCGTTACTCATAAAAAATTTGACACAAATGTTCAACGCCAAATTAAGTGAAGCAAATTTCAAGTGTGTCAAGTCCACTTTCAATATCATATGAGTGAATTCATCCTACCAAAACCGTCTCTTGAGAATCGATGCCCATGCAAAATATAACTAATATCTCACAGATAATTCACATCGTTTTACCAAGAATTTTATGTACTAAAAATCATTTACACAGTAAGAGATATAAAACACAATTTAAAAAGTTGTATCGTCTCCTTTTCGATGAATTAGTATACAACACAAAAATAAGGTAAAATATATGGAGAACACGCTTTTTTACAATAAGAATAATAGTAACCTAATACGACATTGTAATTTCATAATAAGTTAACAATGGATAATGATGATCCCTTGCATCAAACATGCCTAAGACAAAACTATGTTCGCCAAAGGCGATATTTGAAAATCTGATCACATTTGGATGCAAGTTTCTTGGACAAGTGAAATAATATGTGTTCATTTGTTTGTCCTCGCGAAAAAACAAGCATTTCAGCTCACTGCAGGATCAATATACACTGAAACATTTGTTCTTTTGTCCAGGACACATCCAATCATATTTTTCAATCCCACCGTTGGATCATGTTATATTATAGGTGTGTTCGCTCAGTATTTTTTAGGATTTTTGAGAAATTTTACACCGTCGAAAACCTTAACTATGCCGGTCCGCAAATAATTTATTCTACGCCCGCCATCCCATGGCAATGAAGCAGCCAACCAGATCCACCCGCATGCAAACCTCCCTTCAGAGTAACTGGTGGCAAAAAGATCCATCTGTTTTACTATCGAAACTAAGTGTATTACGATAAAACCTAAACCCAGAATTGTTGTAAAAGTGTCTACCACATTTACTACAAAACCGAAATGTTTTACCATTAAGTTTAATGCCAGATTAAGTAGTGTTTAATCTAATATTTTTTACTACAAAATAGCAAGTGTATTAGGGAATGAATAAACAATTTAGCCCATGGGTTTGCTAGGCTGTCTGCATGTACACCAGAGCACTGAATAGCACCTGCATATGTAGTAAAAAGATTATTACTTTTTACTACATGTTACATAGGACTTTACGACCGATAGTTCGCACAAGCTTTCACAGTAAAGAAATCAATAAGTTTGATTATATGTTACATGAGAGATTACTATCAATTTACGACCATGCACCTGAGTAATGAAGTTAACACTTTTTATTACATGTCACATGGGCTATTACTATCTATATATGACCATGCATCTATTTTAATGAAGTTAACACTTTTTACTACATGCCGCATAGGCTATTACGACCAAATGTATAGAGGAGCACGAGGATGGGCGCATGTTTTCTAGTTGATTGGGTGCACCGTACGGTCGAAGTGCAGAATAAGGATTTTGCGCTCAGGCACAATTTAGCGCCACCATATAGTAAAAGTAGCAAATATATTCAACCACATTAATTCGAACATCATGGATGACGGTGTAACTCAGATGAAACTATTCACACTAAAATGTTGTTGTCTCTTGGGGGTACAGCTGGAGCACTCTCTTGATCTCTAATACCGCTTACAAGTATGAGTGGACATAAATAAGCGTGGAGCTTTAATTTGGTCGAAACTCATACACACACCCCACACATAGACTCAACCCAACACTCCCCCTCAACTTCTAAAAAAACACTCCCCATATGCGTGATAAGTATCTATCATTACCATCTTGTTACAAGCTAAACTATATTACTTGAGTCCTAACCCTTTGTTAGGCAATGTACTACTTGATTCTCCAGGCTTATGTGATTTAATTCTACTAACAAACATCCCTGTGCGTTGCAATGGGGGAAAAAAACATGCCCCTAGCCCAGTAAGCATGGCTCAAGACTCCCACGGGTCTACATCCTCTACTTCAATATGGCGCCCTACCCATGTCACTGCTTATCCTTATTTTCACCCTCACTAATAGTACGTGGTGTCCACCCTATCACAATATGTCTGATGGTCAATCCCAAGGCAATGATCTCGGACACCGCGTGGCTCACCTTCATTGAATCGCACCAGTGAAAAAGAATCCTTGGAACATCTTTCAATTTGTTAAAATACTAGCTTAAATATCATGGAGCACTGAGCAAAAAAAATTGCCCATTGAACTATTAGCCACAATAGTTGCTTCTAAATTGATGCGGCTTCCTTCTATTTATGTCTTGGGTATGAATGAAAAATATTCAGTCTCAAAAGACAACGAATAAATGAGAGCAAAAAAGAGAGTGTTATTAAAATTGCATGTACGCCTTATATACTCAAATGAGGCTGAAGAAGCAATATGCCCTTTAGTCATATAGGCACAAAGGGATAGAGTCATTTAGAAAATGTTTGAATTATAATTAAGCATCAACTTGTATGTTGTGCCACTTACAATTATCCGTTCTACCAATTGGTCCACAATGAATTCACTAATGCTGGGAGCATGTATCATCTGAATGGCTTTGTTTCCTTGTTTTTGAAGAGAGAATTGCTAACTCGTGAATCGAACACCATTAACCCCACCTACGAAAGACTGACTCACCATTCTGTAGGGACCCCTCCCTCTCTTTTCATTGTCCTCTAGCGACAAAACAAACACTGTGAGACGCAATCTAATCAACTATTAGATCTGCAGAATAAAACACACCACATCATGCTTACTCAAGCACATGTAGGACGCATCAAGAGCCAATCGTGAGCTTGTAGTTGAATTTTAAAATCATCCATGACAGATTAAAAGCAGATCATGAAATTAAAAAACCATCAATGAACTCCACCAATCCACCTCGTCGTTGGTTCTACCCACCTTGACCTCTTTGGCAAGAGGCCCATGCCACGCACGTGATGGCGGCCTATAACCTCCTCCTTCTAAATAGGGCACAACCATCGGGAGCGATTTGAGCAAGATGATGGGGCCCGATGTGGAACTACACTAGCACGCCTCCACCACACTCACCGTGGACCCTTCCATGAGGTGAGGCTTGCAAGCTTCACAGTTTGTCTCCTTCATCTCGGCTAGTACCTCCACCGGTCATCAAATAGTGTATATTTCCGTATGTATATGTGGACGTCTGTTCAAGTCTATTTTCCTTTTCCCGCTCAAATATCCCGTGTATCATTTTTTGAGAGGGAAATAATGGGAAAGATCCTACTACGCTTCTAGAAATTATTTTGGTGGAAAATGTACAATGGAGGGAGAGTAGCCAGAGCTACCTTATAAAGGATCTAAGCACTCTTGCATTCCCTCTTTGAGGCAAGGTTTTGCTCTATATGTATCATTAGCAAAGTATTCTTTGAATATGCTAAAACATTCATGAATGGTAGGTGTGTTACCATCAAATATGATCATGCTATTGTGATTCCATTAGCTCCAGCATACAAGAAACCTGTCCCAAAGAAGCCTTTGTTTTGGTTCCTGGTTTTACTTTCTTCTAACGTATACATGAGTTGCATGCCCAAATTCCACTCTTGGTTCAACATCCACCAAAAGTTTTGGCTAAAGTCACATCCAAAAGTAAGTGTGTTGCAGTCCTTCCTTAGAATATCTCTATTATAGATCGTGTCAAGTAAAAGCTTAAAAGAGCCTATGTTTATGTTTACAATTTGGCTTCCATATCCATGACATAGGGGTGGGAGAAGGATCATGATTGGTTATAGTGTTGTAAATTTTGTTACTATAAAAAAAGAACCTTGCCCATAGAGAGTTTCTAGGAGCCATCATCATCAAAGTAGCTTAATTTATCAAGAATAATGACAAGGTTGTTGCATTGGGAGTAGGCCATGGATGATAGGGGTGAAACATATCATATATAGATTCATAGGTTAAGGCCTTCTGAATGGTGTTCTCCTCATCAATAGTAAAATAATGCAATTGGGTGGATTTAGATTGCATGGTATGATAAGACCATGTGTCCTACCAAAACCAAACAGTAGCACATCTCCCAAAATCACATTTACCCAAAGACTGAAATTGGTTCCATGGAGACATACAATCTCTCGAATAAAAAGAGCAATACCAACCAAAGTGTTATGGGTAGACATGTCAGAGTAATGATCTTCCAAGATGAAGTTCATCTGAGGGATGTTCTTTTTGTTGAAGAATATGCATATTATGGGCCCGTTCGGAAGCTCTCCAGCTTCCAAAATGAGCCAGCTTCTCGCCGGAGCTGGGCGAGCTGGTTTCTCGCGGGAGAGGGCCTCACGTTCAGCTGGGCGAGCTGGCTTCTCGCAGGAGAAAACGGTTCGAGCGTCGATCGCGAGAGAAAATGGTTCGAGCGTCCACTTCGGGATGGCAATTGAGTGTAATTTCCTACAACTCCTGCTTCTCGGTTTTTCGAAGCTAGCCTGGGGCTGCTCCCAAAAATTGCACCGCCTGCTCCAGAGCGATTTCGAGCGCCTGCTCGGCTGGCTTCTCGCGGGCTTCTCGGAAGTTGGAAGCCAGCGGACATCCGATCGGGCCCTATGTATAGGTACTTCATCAAGAGAGCAGAATTCTGCACTCTCGGATGAAGTACCTCTACACCACATGACTTGGACCTACATGCAAGACCTCACTTGGCAAGACCTTTACCACCTAAAATATCTTTATGTACATAAAACAACACATTTGTATCACTTTTTCATCAAGGTCTGAAGCATAACTAAATTGATTGCTTTTTCAAGTTAGAATTAATAAAATTTGTCTTTGTACGACAACACATGCATGTCTTGAATTGACCAGATTTAATGATAATGTGACGTACATAATATATTTATTTTTCCATCTGTAATCGTAAAGTAGGATTATATTTGTTTCTTAGATTGAGAAGCAATTTAGATTGAGAAACAAATATTTAGTTGTTTTGAATGGTGGACACTGAATCATGTTGTTTCGATTATTTCCATGTGTACTCTTTGCGGTGGGGAAAAATTTAAGATATTGTCTGTCTAAAACCATAGAAATTAAAGGAAGGGTGAAATGGGGGATTTAAAAAATCATCAAGGATCTTTGTCACTCTCAAAACCGGTCAATAATGGTAAGATCACTTTCTTACATTATAGAACATTCACCCTTGTTCTTATGATTTGACATTCTCCCTTTCGGATTATTTACTTTTGTGCTATGAGTTTGAAATTGTATTTGATATACCTAGATACTATGTCTTTTGTAGCATCAGTTTGCTTTCATCATATGTTTTAATAGTTACTGAAACATCACAGAAATAAACATGAACTGATTTTCTTGCAACCAATATCATATTAGGTGATTTCCCTGTTGTTGGATGTTGAGTCTTCGAAAAATGGCTTAGAGGGAATGAAGCAGGTAAGATTGACACTTGATTTTTCATTTATTGTCTTTAGAAGGTATGGACATTCAGAATATTATGTTTAAGCTATTTATGACACCGATGCAGGTTGCAAAGATGTTAAAATTGAACAAAAGAATTAGTTTAGCAACAATAGAAGATGGTTCATATATTTATGTATGTTCTGGACACAAGGCAAAATATGGTTTCTAGAAAGGTGAGTCAACAATCGATACAAACCAAGACTCATTAATCGATTTTGTCGTACGGGACAAAAAATCCTCACTAAACACCATATTTTTAAATAGCCTATAGCTCGCTATAGCCTTTTCAGCAGGGTGCCGCTAAATGGTCGCCTTCACAAATCACCCGCTATAGCTTATTTCTAGGTCCAACGCTATTTTCCATAGCCTGCTATTTAAAACATTGTAAACACAAGCAAGGGAGAGATAAGTATTGCGAAAATACAGGAAATCGGGGGCACTCATGTGGAATCACAAGAAGTGATATGCAGTAAGCTTGTATTATCTATTAGTCCACATGCATGGAAGTCTTATTCTCTCGATGTCCTCCTCTAGTACTTGCTGATCATGGACGTCATCCTTCTCTTCTTTTAGACCAACGATCATACCATGTTCATCCTCTTCGTGCACCAGTAGATGATGGCCTATATTTTGGCGCCCTCCTCGGTACTAGCAGAGCAAGGCTCATATTGTCCGTATCCTCCTCCTGGACTACTAGTTCACAACATGCATGCTCGGCATTCTCCTCTTGGACTATCAGGTCAAAGATTACATCCTCGACATCCTCCTCAATCCTCATGCACCAGAATGTCAAGAAATCATTCATCGCTTCCTCCTTGTCCAAGAGGTCAAGGCTACATTACCCATCGTGCTCCCAATTTTGCACTAGAATATTTCAAGCCCTTAATAGACCATGGAAACAATAACGGTATTTCTCCGACCAGCAACATTGGATGTTTAGCAAATGGCTTGAGACTGACTATGTTATTGCAGGTTCACAACACTTGAGGCCTGATGACCCACAAGTATAGGGGATCTATCATGGTCCTTTCGATAAGTAAGAGTGTCGAACCCAACGAGGAGCAGAAGGAAATGATAAGCGGTTTTCAGCAAGGTATTCTCTGCAAGTACGGAAATAAGTGGTAACAGATAGTTTTGTGATAAGATAAATTGTAACGAGCAACAAGTATAAAAAGTAAATAAAGTGCAGCAAGGTGGCCCAATCCTTTTTGTAGCAAAGGACAAGCCTGGACAAACTCTTATAATAGGAAAAGCGCTCCCGTGGACACATGGGAATATCGTCAAGCTAGTTTTCATCACACTCATACGATTCGCGTTCATTACTTTGATAATTTGATATGTGGGTGGACCGTTGCTTGGGTACTGCCCTTACTTGGACAAGCATCCCACTTATGATTAACCTCTATTGCAAGCATCCACAACTACAACAAAAGTATTAAGGTAAACCTAACCATAGCATGAAACATATGGATCCAAATCAGCCCCTTACGAAGCAACACATAAACTAGGGTTTAAGCTTCTATCACTCTAGCAACCCATCATCTACTTATTACTTCCCAATGCCTTCCTCTAGGCCTAAATAATGGTGAAGTGTTATGTAGTCGACGTTCACATAACACCACTAGAGGTTAGACAACATACATATTATCAAAATATCAAACGAATTCCAAATTCACATGACTACTAATAGCAAGACTTCTCCCTTGTCCTCAGGAACAAACGTAACTACTCACAAAGCATATTCATGTTCATAATCAGAGAGGTAATAATGTGCATATAGGATCTGAACATATGATCTTCCACCAAATAAACCAACTAGCATCAACTACAAGGAGTAATCAACACTACTAGCAACCTACTAGCACCAATCCCGGACTTGGAGACAAGAATTGGATACAAGAGATGAACTAGGGTTTGGAGATGAGATGGTGCTGGTGAAGATGTTGATGGAGATTGCCCTCTCCCGATGAGAGGAGCGTTGGTGATGACGATGGTGATGATTTCCCCCTCCCGGAGGGAAGTGTCCCCAGCAGAACAGCTCTGCCGGAGCCCTAGATTGGTTCCGCCAAGGTTCCGCCTCGTGGCGGCGGAGTCTCGTCCCGAAAGGTTCTCCTCTATTTTTTCTCATCGAAAGACTTCATATGGGAGAAGATGGACGTCGGAGAGCCACCAGGGGGCCCACGAGGTAGGGGCGCGCCCAGGGGGGGGGCGCACCCCCCACCCTCGTGAACAGGGTGTGGGCCCCCTGGCCTTCATCTTTGACGATTATTTTTCTTTATTTATTTTAAGGTATTCCGTGGAGTTTCAGGACCTTTGGAGTTGCACAGAATAGTCCTTCAATATTTGCTCCTTTTCCAGCCCAGAATTCCAGCTGCCGGCATTCTCCCTCTTAATGTAAACCTTGTAAAATAAGAGAGAATAGCTATAAGTATTGTGACATAACATGAAATAACAGCCCATAATGCAATAAATATCGATATAAACGCATGATGCAAAATGGACGTATCAACTCCCCCAAGCTTAGACCTCGCTTGTCCTCAAGCGAAAAGCCAATAACAATAAATATGTCCCCATGTTTAGAGGTAGAGGCATCGATAAAAATAAAATACGGACATGAAGGCATCATGATTATTTTATAACAGCAACATATATAGATTTTTTCATATGATTACTTATGTTCAAGTGATGATCTTTTCACAAAGCCAAAATATGAATCAGAAACCTTATTGGGCACCAACAATTATAATCTCAGTCATTGAAGCAATTGCAATTTATCATAACATCGGAAAGAGTCTATGTCAGAGCTTGAAAGCAAGCCCACATACTCAATTATCACTTAGTCCTTCACAATTGCTAACACTCACGCAATACTTGTGGTTACGGAGTTTTAATCATACACGGAGAAAGATAGGGGCTTATAATTTTGCCCCACAACTTTTTACCTCAAGGGTAATGTCAACAATAATAATTCATGCTCCCCCACATCCAATTATATATATATATATATATATATATATATATATATATATATATATATATATATATATCATGTTCTTTCCAACATGCTGAGCTTGCCAAAGGATAAAATGAAAAAGGAAGGGTGAAGATCACCGTGACTCTTGCATAAGGTAGAGGATAATAATAAAAGATAGGGCCTTCGCAGAGGGAAGCAGAGGTTGTCATGTGCGTTTAGGGTTGATGCACAAAATCTTAATGCAAAAGAACGTCACTTTATATTGCCCCTTGCATGTGAACCTTTATTATGCAGTCCGTCGCTTTTATTGCATCCACAACAAGTTCGTACAAAGCTTATTTCTCTGCACTAATAAGTCATGCATATTTAGAGGGCAATTTTTATTGCTTGCACCGATGACAACTTACTTGAAGATCTTACTCAATCCATAGGTAGATATGGTGGACTCTCATGGCAAAACCGGTTTAAGGGTATTTGGAAGCACAAGTAGTATTTCTACTTAGTGCTGAGAATTTGGCTAGCATGAGGGGGAAAGGAAAGCTCAACACGGTAGAGGAACCATGACAACATACTTTATCTCAGATGTAAGAAAACATAACTCATCATGTTGTCTTCCTTGTCCAACCTCAACTCTTTAGCATGTCATATTTTAATGAGTTCTCCCAATCATAAAAGATGTCAATGATAATATATCTATATGTGAAACCTCTCTTTCCTTATTACTTCCTATTAATTGCAACGATGACCAAAGCTATATTTGCCAACTCCCAACAATGTTTAATCATCATACTTTTTCTATGTGAAGTCATTACTTTCACTAAGATCAATATGAACTCTTTGACTCTTTTTATTCTTTTTCTTCTAATCACCCAAGATCATGGCAAAATACTCAAGCCCTTGACTCAACAGTAATCTTTATTATAAAGCTCACGGACTCGATTACAAAGAGAGAACATAAAGCAAAACTCAAAACTAGATCATGCCATGACTTTATTCTACTGAATCAAGATACTACTAATAGGATCGAACTAAGAAAAACGGTAAAGATTGGAGTTGTGATGGTGATACGATACCAGGGCACCTCCCCCAAGCTTGGCAGTTGCGAAGGGGAGTGCCCATACCCAGATGATTATGTCTCCTTCCTTGTTGGCGGTGGAGGCATTGATGATGATGCAAGCTTGTCGTCCACCTTCCATGGCATAGGCTCACCATCATAGAAGGATGATCGAGTCTCCGAAATGCTCAAATCTGCAGCCAAACTCATCCTTTTGAATATATATTCATACTCACAGTTTGGGTTTTGCAGATCATAGATTTGGGCTTGGAGGTGCTCGATCTTCTCATGTAGCTTATAGATGGCTTCCTCGGTCTTCTTGGCATCCGCTCATAGTTGTTGGTGAACTCATGAGCATCTTGTGGGTAGCGTTGATTCCACGCTCCACCATCCCCGGCACTTGAAAACTTGTTGCTCCATTGCTTCGAGCCTCAACTCCACGCTTCGGTTCCTTTGGTCCTCAACATCGCGGATGTGCAGCAACCCATCACGCATCTCAATGGTTTGAGGGTGTCGCAGCACCTCCGCGAGGTAAGGGTTGATAACCTTCTCGAAGAACTTGTCCTTGGAAGCACTTGCGGTCGTCATGATAATCTAGACCTGTCAGAAAAATAGCTCAAAATAAGAACAGGGGAGATTTGCGTGATACGGGAGTCAAAACCTTCGGGAGTATATATAATGAATTTTTACCGACCAAAATACGTATCATGCAAGGAAAACGAGTTCGGAGGGCACACGAGGTGCTCACGAGGTAGGGGGGCATGCCCAGGGGGTAGGGCGCGCCCTCCACCCTCGTGGAGGCCTCGTGTCCTCCCCGGACTGCTACTTATTTTTCTATTTTTCTAAATATTCCAAAACGGAGAAATATTGCCTTAAAATTATTTTGGAGTCGGTTTACTTACCGTACCACATACCTATTCCTTTTCGGAGTCTGGAACATTCTGGAAAGTGTCCTTTATGTAATCCTCCGGGATTACGGTTTCAATAATATTAGTTTAACATTTATAGGATAACCTGAGATTTAGTGTTTGATCCTTTGACCGTTTACCACCTTCGGATTTGTGCCTCTGAAGTTGTTGATTTTTATGGCACCGGAACGATAGACCTCCTCGATAACGTAGGGACCTTCCCATTTGGAGAGAAGTTTTCCTGCAAAAAATCTTAAACGAGAGTTGTATAGCAATACATAATCACCTACATTAAACTCACGCTTTTGTATCCTTTTGTCATGCCACCTTTTAACTTTTTCTTTAAACAACTTGGCATTCTCATAAGCTTGGGTTCTCCATTCATCAAGTGATCTAATATCAAATAACCTCTTCTCACCGGCAAGTTTGAAGTCATAGTTGAGCTCTTTAATAGCCCAATATGCCTTATGTTCTAGTTCGAGAGGTAAGTGACATGCTTTTCCATAAACTATTTTATACGGAGACATACCCATAGGATTTTTGTACGCAGTTCTATAGGCCGATAATGCATCATTCAGTTTCTTGGACCAATTCTTTCTAGACCTATTGACAGTCTTTTGCAAAATTAATTTGAGCTCTCTATTACTTAATTCTACCTGTCCACTAGACTGCGGGTGATATGGAGATGCAATTCTATGATTAACATCGTATTTAGCAAGCATCTTATGGAAAGCACCATGAATAAAGTGTGAACCACCATCAGTCATTAAGTATCTAGGGACTCCAAACCTCGGAAAAATAACTTCCTTAAGCATTTTAATAGAAGTGTTATGATCAAAACTACTAGTTGTAATAGCTTCTATCCACTTAGTAACGTAATCAACAACAACTAAAATATGAGTATATCCATTAGAGGCAGGAAAAGGTCCCATATAATCAAAGCCCCAAACATCAAATGGTTCAATAACAAGTGAATAATTCATAGTCATTTCTTGATGTCTACTGATATTACCAATTCATTGACATTCATCGCAAGATAAAACAAACTTACGGGCATCCTTGAAGAGAGTAGGCCAATAAAAACCGGATTGCAATACCTTATGTGCAGTTCCATCTCCAGCGTGGTGTCCTCCATAAGCCTCGGAGTGACACTTGCATAGGATCATTCTGTTCATGCTCGGTACACAACGTCTAATAACACCATCTACTCCTTCTTTATAAAGATGTGGGTCATCCCAAAAGTAATGTCGCAAGTCATAGAAAAACTTTTCTTTTGTTGGTATGTGAAGCTAGGCGGTATAAATTTAGCAACAATATAATTAGCATAATCAACATACCATGGAGTGCTACGAGAAGTACTTATGACATTTAATTGCTCATCAGGAAAGCCATCATCAATAGGTAGTGGGTCATCAAGAACATTCTCTAGCCTAGACAAGTTGTCTGCAATGGGGTTCTCAGCTCCTTTTCTATCAACAATATGTAAATCAAATTCTTGAAGCAAGATAACCCATCTAATTAGTCTAGGTTTTGCATCTTTCTTTTCCATAAGATATTTAATAGTAGCATGATCTATATGAATAGTTACTCTAGAATCAACAATATAGGGTCTGAATTTATCACAAACAAATACAACCGCTAATAGTTCCTTTTCGGTAGTAGCATAATTTCTTTGAGCATTGTCTAGAGTCTTACTAGCATAATGGATAAAATTCAATTTCTTATCAACTCTTTTCCCTAGAACAACACCTACAGCATAATCACTAGCATCACACATAATTTCAAAGGGTAAATTCCAATCAGGTGGCTGAACAACAGGTGCAGAGACTAATGCTTTCTTAAGTATTTCAAATGCTTCTACACAATCATCATCAAAGACAAATGGTACATCTTTTTGTAATAAATTAGTCAGAGGCCGAGAGATTTTTGAAAAGTCCTTGATTAACCTCCTATAAAATCCGGCGTGACAAGGAAACTTCATATACCTTTGATGTCCTTGGGGACATGGCATCTTTTCAATAGCATCAACCTTGGCTTTATCAACTTCAATACCTCTTTCAGAAACTTTGTGCCCCAAGACAATACCTTCATTCACCATAAAGTGGCACTTTTCCCAATTCAAGACAAGATTAGTTTCTTAACATCTCTGCAAAACTCGAGCAAGATTGCTCAAGCAATCATCAAAAGAGGAACCATAGACGGAAAAATCATCCATGAAAACCTCACAAATTTTCTCGCAAAAGTCAGAGAATATAGCCATCATGCATCTTTGAAAGGTAGCAGGTGGATTACATAAACCAAAAGGCATACGTCTATAAGCAAAAGTACCAAAAGGGCATGTAAAAGTAGTCTTTGATTGATCCTTAGCTGACATAGGTATTTTAGAAAAACCAGAATAACCATCTAGAAAACAATAATGTGTATGTTTGCATAATCTTTCTGGCATTTGATCAATAAAAGGTAAGGGGTAATGATCTTTCTTAGTAGTCTTATTTAATTTGCGGAAATCAATTACCATCCTATAACCTGTGATAATTCTTTGTGGAATCAATTCATCTTTATCATTAGGGACAACAATAATACCTCCCCTCTTAGGGACACAATGGACAGGACTTACCCACTGACTATCAGCAACGGGATAAATTATACCTGCCTCCAGAAGCTTGATTATTTCTTTTCTTACCACTTCTTTCATTTTAGGATTCAAACGTCATTGAGGATCACGAACCGGTTTGGCATCCGCTTCCAAATTTATTTTATGTTGACATAGAGTGGGACTGATGCCCTTAAGATCATCGAGAGTATATCCAATAGCGGCAAGGTGCTTCTTCAGAGTTTTCAATAATCTTTCTTCTTCATGCTCTGAAAGGTTAGCGCTAATAATAACAGGATATATTTTCTTTTCATCAAGATAAGCATATTTAAGATTGTGAGGCAACGGTTTAAGCTCAAACACGGGATCACCCTTGGGTGGAGGAGGATCCCCTAGGATTTCAACAGGCAAATTGTGTTGCAGAATAGGTTCCTGTTTAAAGAATACTTCATCTATTTCCCTTGTTTTATTCATGAACATATCATTTTCATGGTCTAGCAAATAGTGTTCTAAAGGATCACTAGGAGGTACATCAATAGAAGCAAGACCAATAATTTCATCCTTACTAGGCAATTCTTCCTCACGATGTTCTTTACTAAATTTAGAGAAATTAAACTCATGAACCATATCATCCAAGCCAACAGTAACAACATTCTTTTCGCAATCTATCGTAGCATTAACAGTACGCAAGAAGGGTCTACCAAATATAATGGGACAAAAGCTATCTTGTGGAGAACCAAGAACAAGAAAATCAGCGGGATATTTGGTTTTCCCACACAAGACTTCAACATCTCTAACAATTCCCATAGGTGAAATAGTATCTCTATTGGCAAGTTTAATTGTAACATCAATTTCCTCTAACTCAGCAGGTGCAATCTCATGCATAATTTCTTTGTATAAGCCAATGGGTATAACACTAGCACTAGCACCCATATCACATAAGCCATAATAACAATGGTCTCCTATTTTGATAGAAATAACAGGCACGCCTACCACAGGTCTATGTTTATCTCTATCACAGGGTTTAGCAATTCTAGCAGTTTTAACAGTGAATTGAATAACATGCCCATCAATATTATCAGACAAGAGATCTTTAACAATAGCAATATTGGGTTCTACTTTGACTTGCTCGGGAGGTGTATAAGTCATAGTATTGCTTTTACAAACAACAGTTGAAGCTTTGGCATGATCCTTCATTCTAACAGGGAAAGGGGGTTTCTCAACATAAGAAGTAGGAACAATAGGATCATTATAAGTGACAATATTTTCTTCAACTTTAATAGGTGCAGCTACTTTTACTTCTATGGGAGGATGATATTTAAACCACTTCTCCTTGGGGAGATCAACATAAGTAGCAAAAGATTCACAGAAAGAAGCTACTATCTCAGAGTCAAGTCCATATTTAGTGCTAAACTTACGGAAAATATCGGCATCCATAAAAGATTTAACACAATCAAACTTAGGTGTCATACCTGACTCCTGACCTTCGTCGAGGTCCCAATCTTCAGAGTTTCGTTTAATTCTATCCAATAAATTCCATCCAAATTCAATAGACTACATCATAAAATAGCCAGCACAAGAAGTATCGAGCATGGTGCAATTACTATCAAAAAGCCGAGCATAAAAATTCTGGAGAATTGTCAATTTTGAGAGCTCATGATTAGGGCATGAATATAACATTGATTTAAGCCCCCCCCAATCTTGTGCGATGCTTTCTCCTTCGCGAGGCCAAAAATTATATATATAATTGCGATCACGATGAACAAGATGCATAGGGTAATACTTTTGATGAAATTCCAATTTCAATCTTTTATAGTTCCATGATCTCGTATCATCACATAGCCTATACCATGTCAATCGTCTCCTCCAAAGATAAAGGAAAGCCTTCCTCTTAACAACATCATCGGGTATACCGCAAGCTTAAATAGTCCACAAATATCATCCACAAAGCGTAGATGTTCGCCAGATGCTTTGTTCCATCTCTGCAAAAGTGTTAGCTAGCAGTTTTTCCATCATACCCAAAGGGATCTCAAAAGAAGTTTCATTTTCAATAGGTTCAGTAGGTTCAGTAGGTTGAGGAGCAACTCTTGGCTCAACTGGACGGAGTGAAGATACCCCGAACAAGCCCTCAAACAATTACTTTCCATGGTAACAAGTGATGAAAATTTCAGCACACTAAATAAATTTTCCTTACCAAATTCCACCTACCAAAGGCGCTTCACTCCCCGGCAACGGCGCCAGAAAAGAGTCTTGATGACCCACAAGTATAGGGGATCTATCATAGTCCTTTCGATAAGTAAGAGTGTCGAACCCAACGAGGAGCAGAAGGAAATGATAAGCGGTTTTCAGCAAGGTATTCTCTGCAGTCTTGAAATAAGTGGTAACAGATAGTTTTGTGATAAGATAAATTGTAACGAGCAACAAGTAACAAAAGTAAATAAAGTGCAGCAAGGTGGCCCAATCCTTTTTGTAGCAAAGGACAAGCCTGGACAAACTCTTATAATAGGAAAAGCGCTCCCGAGGACACATGGGAATATCGTCAAGCTAGTTTTCATCACGCTCATATGATTCGCGTTCGGTACTTTGATAATTTGGTATGTGGGTGGACCGGTGCTTGGGTACTTCCCTTACTTTGACGAGCATCCCACTTATGATTAACCTCTATTGCAAGCATCCACAACTACAACAAAAGTATTAAGGTAAACCTAACCATAGCATGAAACATATGGATCCAAATCAGCCCCTTACGAAGCAACGATAAACTAGGTTTTAAGATTTCTGTCACTCTAGCAACCCATCATCTACTTATTACTTCCCAATGCCTTCCTCTAGGCCCAAATAATGGTGAAGTGTTATGTAGTCGACGTTCGCATAAACCACTAGAGGTTAGACAACATACATCTTATAAAAATATCAAACGAATACCAAATTCACATGACTACTAATAGCAAGACTTCTCCCTTGTCCTCAGGAACAAACGTAACTACTCACAAAGCATATTCATGTTCATAATCAGAGAGGTAATAATGTGTATATAGGATCTGAAATATGATCTTCCACCAAATAAACCAACTAGCATCAACTACAAGGAGTAATCAACACTACTAGCAACCTACTAGCACCAATCCCGGACTTGGAGACAAGAATTGGATACAAGAGATGAACTAGGGTTTGGAGATGAGATGGTGCTGGTAAGATGTTGATGGAGATTGCCCTTTCCCGATGAGAGGAGCGTTGGTGATGACGATGGTGATGATTTCCCCCTCCCGGAGGGATGTGTCCCAGGCAGAACAGCTCTGCCGGAGCCCTAGATTTGTTCCGCCAAGGTTCCGCCTCGTGGCGGCGGAGTCTCGTCCCGAAAGGTTCTCCTCTATTTTTTTCACATCGAAAGACTTCATATGGGAGAAGATGGACGTCGGAGAGCCACCAGGGGGCCCACGAGGTAGGGGGCGCGCCCAGGGTGGGCACCCCCCACCCTCGTGAACAGGGTGTGGGCCTCCTGGCCTTCATCTTTGGCGACGATTTTCCTTTATTTATTTTAAGGTATTCTGTGGAGTTTCCGGAGCTTTGGAGTTGCGCATAATAGTCCTTCAATATTTGCTCCTTTTCCAGCCCAGAATTCCAGCTGCCGGCATTGTCCCTCTTCATGTAAACCTTGTAAAATAAGAGAGAATAGCCATAAGTATTGTGACATAACGTGGAATAACAGCCCATAATGTAATAAATATCGATATAAAATCATGATGCAAAATGGACGTATCAAGGCCACCTACCGGTTCTGCTCCTGGTCATTTGTGGCATAGAATGTCGTGCCCAAGGTCCGAGAATAATCATCCTGGTTTTGAAAGATCAGAAGGCTTCTCTGGCTATAGCTCCACATATTACTCTAGATTCAAAAATGGGCCAGGTAGCACGCCTCCCAACTAAAGTCATTTATGAAATTGCAGCCTTGTCCCAAGAAACATTCCGAATGATTTGTCTTAGACTGGTGTATTCAGAATTACAAGGAAGACACCAGGACATGGGTTCTTGTTTCTATTTCCAATCGGGTCAATTACTCCCAATATCCATAGAACATAATTCCTGATGTGTACAATGATGCATATGACATTTCATTTAGTCTCCTGATAGGATGTTTGCTAGCACTAGTATGTTCCAACCTTCATTGATACATGTATCTTCAGATTTGGTGATTGATGAGGTTATTATGTATCTTTCTGGATAGTCATAGGAAGTTTTTCTTCTGAATAGCTACGGCGTATGTCTAGTAAACTATTACGTATGGTTGATATCGCGATGGAACAAGTCCTGTAGTCTCATCATCACATTGGTGGGCTTCTTTTTTTTTACTAAAAATCTTATCAAACACCTCCCTCGTCATCGATTCAGGATAAATTTCCCTAGGATATGCTATCCGTTTGCCCAATAAGCTTGGCAGCTTGGGGGGGCATCTAAATATGAATGATGGTCAATCCCAAGACGATGATCTCAGCCACCGCATGGCTGACCCACTTGAACCGCAAAAGTGAAAGAGAATGTTTGGAACATCTTTCAATTTGTTAAAATGCTAGCTTCAATATCATGGAGCACCGAGCAAAAACAAATTGCCCATTGAACTATTTGCCAAAATAGTTGCTTCTATATTGATGTGGCTTCCTTATATTTGTGTCTCGGGTATGAGTGAAAAAAATATTCAGTCTCGAAATACAACAAATAAATGGGAGCAAAAAAGAGAGTATTATTAAAAGGGATTAAAGTTGCATGCAGGCCTTATATACTCAAATCATACTAAAGAAGCAATACACCCTTTAGTCAAATACGAAGAAAGGAATAGGGCCATTTAGAAAATGTTCGAATTATAAGCATCAACTTGTATGTTGTGCCACTTACAGATATCTGTACTACCTATTGGTCCACAATGATTTCACTAATGCTGGGAGCATGTATCATCTGAATGGCTTTGTTTGTTTGTTTCTAAAGACAGAATTCATAACTCGTAAATCGAACACCATTGAACGCACCTACGAAAGACTGGCTCATCAATCTTTAGCAAAGCAACCCCTATTAATGTCCATTGTTTTTCTACATGTTCCTCATGTTTTAGCTAGCTTCAATTATGTGTTAGTTTAATATTTCACATCGAGTCAAGTAGATGTTCACTTTCACAGTTGAGCTATTGCTAATTGTCTTGTACAAAAAGATAACTAATCTTCCTAAAAGAATTCTCAGTATGGTTCATTCATTCATTATATATCATTAACTATTTCTAGAATTGTTGTTACTGATAAAAAGATTCAAAAAACGGTCAAGGCCAAATTAATTCAAGCAAATTTCAAGTGTGTCAAGTCCACTTTCAATAGCATGTGAGTGAATTTATCCTACCGAAAGTGTCTCTTGAGAATAGATGCTCATGCAAAATATAACTAATATCTCAGAATATAATTCACATCATTTTACCAAGAATTTTATGTACTAAAAATCATTTACATGGAAAAGATTTGGACCACGGTTAAAAAAGTTGTATTATTTCACTTTCGTTTAGTTAGTATATAACACAAAAATAACATAAAAATATATGGAAACACACATTTTTTACAATGAGATTATTAGTAACCTGATACGACATTGTAATTTCATAATAAGTTAACAATGGATAATGATGTTCCTCGTGCATCGAACATGCCTAAGACAAAACTATGTTCGCCTAAGGCGCGTATTTCAGAATGTGATCACATTTGGATGCAAGTTTCCTTATACAATTTAAATCATATGTATTCATGATACAAATTGATGAAATTCAAGCCCGCGCATCGGGCGGGCCACTATGCTAGTAGAGTGAAAAGCACAAACATACATAAGTAATTGGAAAGTGATAACAGTAATTACCTTCGATCCTTGGGTTCCTTGTTTTATAGTCGTTTGGCACTTGTCCCTCTCTCTAAATAGTAGTCACAATGCTAATGTGAACCACAACTTACTCCTTAAATCTCAAGTATAGGTTACAATCTTTACTCGAGTATTTTCATGTCCAACATAAATAGTCAATGCATTTTTGGTGCTTTTGGAGAAATAAATACGACATACTCTTTCCATTATTCAGACTTGAAGATCATGTCTTTTTCAATGAAAAATAGTGCATAATTTAGTTACTAGTAGCGCACTATAGCATACGACGAGAGGCCACACTAAAGTTTGGCAATTTGTCTTATGATGGGGCTATTCGTGAAATAGCATGCTATATTGTGCTAAAACGGTATTTCTTGTAGTATGATGTTTTATTGGCAGCCCATTATCCCAAAGACACAAATCTGACCAAGCCCAAATAGGAAAAATAGCCAATCCCCCATCCGACCAAGTGCTACTAGTCCCCAACTCTCTACTTTATTCTTCACCCAAGTAAGCAGTCATCATGTAGCCGTGTGGCTTCTTCTTCCTCCTGTTTTGTCCGTCTTCTTCTGTTCCTCGCTAGTCTTCCTCTGTTCTTTTCTGTTCTTCCCCTGTTTGCGGTGGCACAATGTCGCAGCCAGCTGTGCCGCTGAGAAGTGAGGCACCAGGAAAGTTCTTTGGGCTCGCAGGTTTGTCATGTATGTGTTGGATCATGATGTTTGCTAGATCTTGTTTCCCAATTATGTTACAAGTTATCCATCGTAACTCCTAGCATTTGATTAATCGTCGCTTTGTTAAATAGCTAGCTACATGGAGTACTTCAATATCCGGAAATGAGAGGTTATTCTTTAGAAATGGAGATCTCGGCAACACCTAATTCTAAATTTGTATATTTTTGCTATGTTGGTGCCTCATGGGTTGTTGATGTTAGACCACATTAAAGCCTTTTAGTACTTTATTAATAAACTGTATCATTTATTCTTATTAAAATCCTTTAATTTTAGACTATGTGGCATTACTTTGAAACACCATTTGTAAATAGCACGCTATACCGTGTATAGCATCTGGAGGAGGCCACCATTATTTCTCTTCACACGTTATTTTTTGTTGCTTTTTCGAAAGGCCTAATCATTTATTGTTACTGTTGAATGCACACTACTCACTCCCACAAACAATTCATCGTAGAACATGAGGCCCATGCACAAATTCTTCTCCACCTTTAGCTTGTACCTCTAGTAGTAAAATAAAATGTCAGAAAATATGTAGCCTGGAACACAACATCAGCTCGCAGATGCTTCTCGGGGAAGTTGTATAGATAACTATGGCATATACATTTATCTGCAAAGTAAAATATTGCAGGAGGATTATATACATAAGGTAACATGATTTACGTGAATGTAAAACAACACATTATATTTGTAATGCACTGTCATCTTATATTTCAGATGATGATATGAAGTCTGTCATTGGTTGCATATCTCCGTTTACCTATACAAGTCTATGGGATGGTGTGAACCAGCTTAAGACTACTAAAGTGCCTGTTCTCGCCTTTTTTAAAAGCTAAATATGTACCGTGGTTATGCTTTCAAGTGATATTTATTGACATCCTTCTTATCATTGATTTAGTATAGTGTCTTGATTGTCGTGTCTTTTGAAAAGTAGTAGATTTTGTTTTGATAACAGACAACCATGTAAAAAATGATTGTTGTTTTGGCTTACCAAATTGTTGTTTTTCTCTAATGTAGGTGTATTTTCATGAGTTAGGACAAATCTGAATATTGTCAGATAAAATAATATCCGAACCACTGTGAACATTAAGTTTGTGTCAACCAAAAATAACCTTATGAATTTATTACTACATGGCTTCTAGTTCCACTCTTCTTTGCAGATGGCCCATTATTAGCTGCAAGTCATATTAAACTAATGATGATTTTAAGAATAATTAGTTCCTTTGCAACATTTTATATGTCATATAATGGTTTTAATCATTGTTTTCTCATAATTCCTCGATGCAAAAACCTCTAATGTTATGTTTAAATATGGATTTTTTCCTTAGGCCACATTTTCCTTAGATATCCCATTTTCCATGTTGCTTTAAATTACTTGAAATGGTTTATATATATGCTTGCGTGTGTGTGTATGTATGTACACCGCTAAACTATGCCTCACTGCAAATAATTTATTCTACGCTCCGACCATCCCATGGTAACGAAGCAGCCAACCAGATCCACCCCGCATGTAAATGTCAGTGCTGTAGTAACTGGCAGTAAAAAGATCCATCAGTTTTACTACTAGAAACTAAGTGTATTACGATCAAACCCAAACCCAGAATGAAGTTGTAAAAGTGTCTACCACATTTACTACAAAACTGAAAGCGTTTTACCATCAAGTTTAATGCCAGATTAAGTAGTAAACGAATCTAGTATTTTTTTACTACAGAACAGCAAGCATATTATGGAATGAATAAAAAATTAGTCCATGGGTTTGCTAGGCTGTCCGCACACATACGCTCAACCCAACATATATCCTTACTAGGATGTTGATTGGTAGAAGTTTGCAACGTGTTCTAAGTTATGTAACCGTTTTAGTACTCAATCCAGTCAAATCTCCAATTCCTTACATAAGGGTGTTGAAGCCTTGAAGTTGAAGTGTAGGACGTGAGATGATCTTGGTCCCTGAGGCATCACTTTTCATAATTGTACAGGGAAAGCACATACATTTTCTATTGGTACTAATTAGTGGGCATATTGTCCAAAAAGAATTTGATAGCGAGAGGCCAATAAAGTCAAACCATGTCAAACTCCAACAAAAGCGAGATCGTTTCTCCATTGTCTAATCACAACAAAGAGGTCTCTTGGTTTATTTCGGATTACAATCTCATTGATGTCTAGGTCTAAGTGCAAATAATACCTAAAATGCTAGCTCTAATATCATGGAGCATCGAGGAAAAACAAATTGCCCATTGAACTATTAGCCAAAATAGTTGCTTCTATATTGATGTGGCTTCCTTCTATTTGTGTCTCGGGTATGAGTGAAAAAATATTCAGTGTCGACAGGCAACAAATAAATGATAGCAAAAGAGAGAGTATTATTAAAATTGCATGCACGCCTTGTATACTCAAATGAGACTAAAGAAGCAATATGCCCTTTAGTCATATACACACAAAGGAATATGGCCATTTAGAAAATGTTGGAATTATAAGCATCAACTTGTATGCCGTGCCACTTACAATGATTTGTTCTACAAATTGGTCCACAATGACTTCACTACTGCTGGGAGCATGTATAATCCGAATGGCTTTGTTTCTTTGTTTCTGAAGAGAGAATTCATAACTCATAAATCGAACACCATTGACCCCACCTACGAAAGACTGGCTCATCATTCTTTAGCAAAGCAACCCCTATTATTTTCCATTGTTTTTCTACATGTTGCTCATGTTTTAGCTAGCTCGAGTGATGTGTCAGTTTACTATTTCACATCGAGTCAAGTAGATGTTCACTTTCACTATTGAGCTATTTCTAATTGTCTTGTACAAAACATAACTAATCTTCCTGAAAGAATTCTCAGTATGGTTCATTCATTCACTATATATCATTAACTATTTCTAGAATTGTCGTTACTGATAAAATAATTCACAAAAATGGTCAGCGCCAAATTAATTGATCCAAATTTCAAGTGTGTCAAGTCCACTTTCAATAGCATGTGAGTGAACTTATCCTACCAAAACCATCTCTTCGGAATCAATGCCCATGCAAAATATAACTAATATCTCACAATATAATTCACATCATTTTACCAAGAATTTCATGTACTAAAGACTCATTTACACAAAAAAGATTTAAAACACAATTAAAAAAGTTGTATTATTTCATTTTCGTTTAGTTAGTATATAACACAAGAATAAGGTTAAAATATATGGAAAACACACATTTTTTACAATGACAATAATAGTAACCTAATACGACATTATAATTTCATAATAAGTTAACAACGGATAATGATGATCCCCGTGCATCAAACATGCCTAAGGCAAAACTATGTTCGCCAAAGGCGTGAATTTGAGAATGTGATCACATTTGGATGCAAGTTTCCTTAGACAAATGAAATCATATGTGTTCATGATACAACTTTATAAAATTCTAGCCCGCACATCGGGCGGGCCACTATGCTAGTATAGTGAAAAGTACAAACATACATAAGTAATTGGAAAGCGATAACACTAATTACCTTCGATCCTTGGGTTCCTTATTTTATAGTAGTTTGGCACTGATCCCTCTCTCTGAATAATAGTGACAATGCTAATGTCAACCACAACTTACTCCTTAAATCTCAAGTGTAGGTTACAATCGTTTCTCGAGTATTTTCATGTCCAACATAAATAGTCAATGCATTTCTGGTGCTTTTAGAGAAATAAATACAACATGCTCTTTCCATCATTCAGACATGAAGATCATGTCTTTTTTCAATGAAAAAATAGTGCACAATTTCTTTACTAGTAGCACGCTATAGCATACGAGGAGAGGCCACACTAAAATTTGGCAATTTTTCTTATGATGCGCCTATTCGTGAAATAGCACGCTATATTGCGGTAAAACAGTATAGCTTGTAGCGTGATGTTTTATTGGCAGCCCACTAGCCCAAAGACACAAATCTGACCAAGCCCAAATAGGAAAAATAGCCAATCCCCCATCCGACCAAGCGCTACTAGTCCCCAACTCTCTACTTTATTCTCCAACCAACCACGCAGTCATGTGCGCCGGCAGCAGCTTCTTCTTCCTCCTGTTTAGCCCGTCTTCTTCTATTCCTCGAAGGCTGTCCATTGTTCTCTGCCAGTCTTCCCCCGTTTGCAGCGGCATGATGTCGCCGCCAGCTGTGCTGCTGACAAGTGAGGCACTAGGAAAGTTCTTTGGGCTCGTAGGTCCATGATGTACGTGTTGGATCATGATGTTTGCTAGATCTTAGTTCCCAATTATGTTACAAGTTATCCATCTTAACTCCTAGCACTCGATTGATTGATCGTCGCTTTGTTAAATAGCTAGCTACATGGAGTACTTCAATATCCCGCAATGAGAGGTTCTTCTTTAGCAATGGACATCCCGCCGGCACCTAATTTTAAATTTGTATTTTTTTCGATGTTGTTGCCTCATGGGTTGTTGATGTTAGGCCACATTAAAGCTTTTTTAGTACTTTATTATTAAATTATATCATTTATTCTTGTTAAAATCCTTTAGTTTTAGGCTATATGGCATTACTTTGAAACAACATTTGTAAATAGCACGCTATACCATATATAGCATCTGGAGGAGGACACGCCTATTTCTCTTAACATGCTATTTTTTGTTGCTTTTTCGAAAGGCACGATCATTTATTATTACTTCTGAATGCACATAGCTCACTCCCACAAACAATTCATCATAGAACATGAGGCCCGTGCACAGATTCGTCTCCACCTTTAGCTTCTATCTCTGGCAGTAAAATAAAACAACAGAGAATATGTAGCCTGGAACACAACATCAGCTCGCAGATGCTTCTCGGGGAAGTTGTATAGGTAACTATGGCCTATACATTTATCTGCAAAATAAAATATTGCAGGAGGATTATATACATAAGGTAAGATAATTTACATGAACTTAAAACAACACATTATATTTTTAATGCACTGTCATCTTATTTTTCAAATGATGTTATGAAGTCTGTCATTGGTTGCATATCTCCGTTTGCTTGTACAAGTCTATGGGATGGTTTGAACCAGCTTAAGACTACTAAAATATCTGTTCTCGCCTTTTTTAGAACGTAAATATGAACCATGGTTATGCTTTCAAGTGATATTTTTTGAGATCATTCTTATCATTGATTTAGTATAATGTCTTCATTGTCATGTCTTCAGAAAAGTAGTAGGTTTTGTTTTGATAGCAGACAACCATGTAAAAAATAATGGTTGTTTTGGCTTACCAAATTGTTGTTTTGCTCTAAAGTAGGTGTATTTTGATGAGTTAGGACAAATGTCAATATTGACAGATAAAATAATATCTGAACCACTTTGAGCATTAAGTTTGTGTCAACCAAAATTAACCTTATTTATTTATTACTACATGGCTTCTGGTTGCACTCTTCATTGGAAATGGCCCATTATTAGCTGCAAGTCATACTAAACTGATGATGATTTTTAGAACAATTAGTTCTTGTGCAACATTTGATACGTCATATAACGGTCTTAATCAACGTTTTCTCATAATTCCTCGATGCAGAAAACACCAATGCTATGTTTAAATAAGGATTGTTTTCCTTAGGCCCCATTTTCCTTAGATATCCCATTTTCGGTGTTGCTTTGAGTTACTTGAAATGGTTTTAGGTACTTTTTACTACAGAACAACAAGTATATTACGGAATGAATAAAAAAATTAGTCCATGGGTTTGCTAGGCTGTCCGCACACATATGCTCAACCCAACATATATCCTTACTAGGATGTTGATTGGTAGAAGTTTGCACCGTGTCTCTAAGTTATGTAACCGTTTTACTACTTGTCGTGGATTTGTCACGGTAGATGTCCTAGCGAAAGGACTTAGTCGTGGAGCCATCGCTACGAGTTTACTTGAAGGGGTTAAAGCGGACACAAAGACACAAGGGTTTATACTAGTTCGGCCCCTTCGATGAAGGTAAAAGCCTACGTCTAGGTGTGATGGAATTGATGTGGTCTCGATGGCTAGGGAGCAAACAAGCTTCGCCTAGGCTCGAGTTGTGGTTATCTGTCCTTGAACCGTCGCCGGGTCGTCCCCTTATATACACGGGTGACGCCCGTCGGTTCATAGAGTCCCAACCGGTTCATACTCGTATCCCGGTCGGTATCTCTCTATTCCTAACTTACAATACAAGTTATACATCAGGCTGGTTTACGGCTACAAGTTCTAAACCGACTACAAGCCTTGGGCCTTTCTCTGCTTATACCACTAACGGAGTTAACCCGGCCCAGGCTGGCCGGTTTACACCTAGTGGTAATATCCCCAACATTAGGCCCCAGATTGATTTGAACTGGTTCATGTCAATCCTTCACAAAAACTTGCATCATGGACATCTTCTAGTGACTGGTAAACCGCCATGTCGTCATCACTTCTGGTTATTGTAAACCGGCATGACATCATCCTGAAATTTTATCAGTTATAACGCCCTCTTTTAATAGCAGTTCCTGGATCCACGCGCTTGACCTAGTTTGTTGCCTTATAAATAGGACCGAAGGGTCATTTCTTTCTTCCCTTCGTCTCCTCTTCTTCGTCTTCCTCGCGCCGCTGTTCTTGGAGCTCCGCCACCGTTGTCAACTTCTGCCTCGTCCTGGGCCGCTGCATCGACTTGAACGTACCAGAGCATTGCGGCCTCTTTCCGCGTCTTCTCCGTTCCCGGTAAGCTTCTTCCCCTTCTTGACCTAGATCTGTTTTTAGGGTTCCAGTTTCAGACTGTGTTCTTCGCGCGTTCATATCTGTTCTTTTAACTTTGAACAAAACCGTGAACCTGTGCTGTATTTAATAGTGATCCCTGCGCATCCGCTGTATTTTCTCATCTTAAGTCCATGGATCTTCCGCATATATATCTGCTCCATAGTTCACTTCCGTCTCTGCCTTACTTCCGTGAAATATTTTCTGTTTTCTGTAAGCTTGCGTTTGATCCGCAGCTATAATAGGATCTTGTGAAACTTGTTTCTGCATACTTAGTTATCCATAGCTTCAATCGCTTCTAATGCCTAGATCAGGCGGTTTAACTCACCATAGGAAGAAAACTGCTAAACCGGCACATATATATCATTAGTCCCCTTGTTGAACCGCCAGAATTCACCTGATACCATATCACAGAAAACCGGTTTGTAGACACTGCCTCCGGTTTATCATAGTTTAGATCAATTCCTTGTATCAAGCATATTCCTGAACCGGATCAACTATTTCTTGTAGATCTTACCATGGCCAAACAAGTGTATGAATGCAACTGGGTTCCTTCTCGCGTCACCGAATCACAGCTGAATGATCTAGTCTCGATTGGCGCTTTAGACGACAAAGATACGATCCACTGGAGGGTCCCTGGAGAGGAATGCCCTCCTACACCTCAAGAAGGAGAGGTTGTGGTCTTCGCAGATCACCTGGCCCGGGGCTTCAAACCGCCCGGTTCTAAATTTTACGGGGACATGTTAGCCAATTTTCAGCTCCGTCCCCAGGATATTGGACCCAAATCCGTCACCAATTTATGCCACTTTCAAGTATTATCTGAAGTATATCTTCAAGAGGAACCTTCTATTGAACTGTTTAGAGAACTCTTCCATTTAAACCGTCGCACTGAATTCACCGACGGCCCCAATACTGAATTGGGTGGCATGGCCATTCAAAAGAGGAAGGAGATCACCTATCCCCACGTCAAACTCCATACTCACCCCAAGGAGTGGAATGCGACTTGGTTTTATTGCAAAGATACTTCCCCTGAGGATGAGAATCCCTTACCTGGCTTTCGTCCAGAGCGGCTGAGCAACACGCATCCGTTTCCACAACGGTTGAGCTCCAAAGACAGAAGAAAATATGCCCCGCAACTGTCCAAGCTTCGAGATTTTATGGCTAACGGTTTGACGGGAATAGATCTTGCACGCTGCTGGTTATCATGGGGCATACTGCCTCTGAGCCGGCGCTCCGGTTTGATGTGTCAGTATACTGATAGTGTCGACGACCCACTCCGACACACCAAAATCCAACTCTCGATGATGAAATTCTGAGACTCGGTAAAGAAGATGCTGAATGAACCGGAGCATCTCTGTGCTCAAACCGGTCTGCCTCCTTACTGCACCACCAACAAACCGCCTGCGGTAAGTATTTAATTGCTCCATCATTAAACCTGTCACTGCTTTATGTGTCTCATACTTAATTATTTCTAATCCAGGGTGATAATCCGTTTTGGAGCAAAAAACTTTCCCAAGATAAAGCGGAGAAAACAGGGCGGCCAACCCGGCCCAAAACCAAAGTTGTTAAGAAACCAGCTCACAAGAGAAAGACCACCGCTTCATCTGACCCAGCCATTGACGATGATGTGGGTAATCCGGATCTTGAGGTAGAACTTGATTCTCTTGGCTTTCTTTTTACACGCCTTATTGATGATGATGCTTGTCAGGACGACGCTGAGGCCAGCAATGCAGGATTCACTGAGGTAACTATTTTCTCTTCCGATTCAGAAAATTTGCCCTTGCCAAAATTTCGCCAGGCAAACCGGAAAGTCAATTTTTCTCACCCTCTTGCTTATTTGGATCCCAAACTTCTTATGAAGATGCAGCAACCTGAAGCTTCGCCGCACAACCCGCACGAGTGGTCGGTAGTTACCTCTGCGGCTTACCAAACAGCCCGGTTCGAAAGCGCCCGCTCGAGGTCTCCGACCTTTTATTGCTTTAAATTCTAAAGCGGGTTTCTTCCGTCAACCTCTTAATCCGTCCGACTCCGATTATCAGGTCACTTCCCATTCATCCTCTGGTGAATCATCGGCCACTCAGTTACCACCATTGAAGATAGCCGCTGGGTAAGTCAAACCGAGCATATGCTTCTAGTGTATTTGTGCAATAGCTTATGTTTTTCACTGACTTTGTTTCTTCTCTTAGAACCAAACCGAAACCCAGCAAGAAGGCCCGTTTGGATAAAACGGCTGAAGAAGATACCGCCCCAGATCATGATAAAGCGGCAGATTTTGAAAATTTTGCCTCTGAAGATATTCCCAATGATCCTCCGTTGCAAGATGATGTTGCACCCGTAGAGAGGCCTGTTAACGCTTCAATATCTGCCGATCCTCCTGTCAGCTCCGTCCGGTTTGATAAATCCCACAGTCCTGCTGACAAAACGGCCGTGCCCACACAATCCGTCGAGTCCAAATATGATGACGTTGTGATTACTGGTATGGGCCGTTCTGAACCGGGAAATCCTGCAACCTTAACCAGGCACACCGTGAAAGAAGTTTTTCCGCTTTGAATAAAGGAAAATGGGATGTTGAACAGGAAACATATGCTGCTCTGAGTGCCCAAGACCTTCATTCTGGCTATTTAAACCGGCTTTATACTAGCCGTGACTGTGAAGCTGGCCTGGTCAAGTTGATGAGAGACAAGTTTGAGGTAACCCACTCCTTTACTTACTGCCATTATATCAGTCCTTCTAGCCCCCAAGGGCCGGTTTGTAATCTTGATCAAACCGGGACTTGAATATATTTTTTAACAATTTTGAAATCCTCCTGCATAGCCCCCAAGGGCCGGTTTATCTTGACATGCTTAAACCGGGGCTTCAATAAAAACTGTCCTTGGAAATATACGTAGATCAAATAGCCATTAGCCCCCAAGTGCCAAGTTGAATACTTGTATTGAGCTTAGGACTTTGCCATCTAGTAAAAAAAATTGAAGGTGCATTAGCCCCCAAGTGTCAAGCATATGACTTTGTTGTGTGGTTGAGACTTTTACTCTCTTGAACTTCTTGTTGAAAATACTGTCTATATGCAGGCTGAGGTGAAAATCAAGGAGGACCGGATTGCCGATTTACAAGAGGCGTTGAAAACCCAGCAGGTCGAAACAGAAAAAGGCAAGAAAGAATTAACCAGTGCCTTGAACGCCACTGAACAACTGAAGGAAGGCTTCAAGAAAGAACAAGCTGATTGGGCCACTGAGAAGGCCACTTTAATCAAACGAGCAGAAAATGCTGAAGCTGCCCTTAAACCGGTGGTAGATGATCTGACAGCCGTAAAGCGGCAAGTACACTCCATGACCGCGGCGATCTTTGGTAAGCTCCGTCAAACATGTGTGATGCTTTGAACTTGCTGTAGTATAAATCTGGTTTGAGACAATCTCCTTATTGTTTATAGGCACTCACATCGGGCACTTAGGAAATGATGTGCAGAAGAAACTGAAGGCTGTCTACACCTTAGTAGAACAGCTATATACCGGAGCCCAGCGGATCATCACCACAGCTTCTCATAATAACCCGGCACCTTCCTTACTCCAGGATACTCTGAACAGGTTGTCCATGCTTCCTGCCCGGATGGAGGAGGTGAAGAAATCTGCTGCCCGAACCGGAGCTATTAATGCTTTGATCCGAGCCAAGGCATGGGTACCAGATTTTGACCCTGTGGAAGCAGCTCAAGGCTACCCTAGTGTGAAGGAAGATGGTTCTGAATTCAATGAAGAGGATTTACGGGCGATAAACCGTGCGGTCGCCCTCGGCTGTCGGTGGTGAAGAAGCAGACTTGACACATTATCAAGCCGATATAATGACCAGAACAAGCGAGTGCCTGCCCCAACTTTTGATGCGGAAAATCTGATCCCTCCAATCCGTAAGCATACTTACGCTCGATATTGAACCGTCTTCCCGATCCATGAAGAGGCTGTTTTCCAAGCTTTAATGGGAATCATTGGACCCTTGTTGATTTCCAGCCAATGGGTAGAGACGAGGAAGTGAAGCGGCGGAGGATGAGGAGCGGCTTGAACCGGAGGCGGTTTAAATAGATGTCGTTGGCGGCTGCCCAAGAACAATGATTTTATTTAGGCACCGTGTTGCCTTGTAATAACAGTTAATACTTTCATCTTGAATATGCCTTCGTGCATAAATCTTTGAAGCTTTTGCTCGATTCGTACTTCCTGCAACCAGAAAAATTTGAACTTCGGTGGCGGTTATACCGCCAGCCGGTTTATGATGTTGAATATATGTATCAGGAATATAACAAATATGTGATACAAATACCTGCCATGTCTGGGCATGAAGCTGGCGTAGCCAAGCTTAAAGCGGAGGTCTTAGAGACCATTACCGTCGGTAAAGCGGGGAGAAAACAGCTCCCATATAAACCTGTGCTGACTCAACACAAGCCCCCTTGTTACTTGAAGAAAATAACAAGAAAAGGTAGACCGGGCATACGTCTCCGGTTTAAAGGGAAATCAAATCCATCGGCTTAACCGGAAAAAAGGGTTTTGTTGAGAAAAGAAATCCAACAAAAACAAATAGCAAAAGAAACCATGAAAACAGCATGGAAACCAAGGCAATGATAAATCCTTTTTATAAACATACGCTATACTGAGTTGTTCAGATGGCATTACCATGGTCGGACAGGATCAAGCCCCCAATAGGTGTGACTATGATTCAAGTCAGCTAGGTCCCCAAATGACTCGTTGGCTTATATGCAAGATCAAGAGGTGTGGTAATGGTTCGGGTTCGACCATTCCCCCAAGTGATTCGATGGCCTAAGGCCGACCAAGAGGCGTGACCGGTTCAGACTTGACCGTGTCCCCAAGTGATCTGGTGGCTGTCGCCTATCAAAAGGTGTTCGTTGGTTCGGACTCGACCAAGGCCCCTAGTGATATACAAAAAAGCAAATGTCAAGGGGTAAACCGGAGGCCGCTTTAAAAAACAGAGTCACTCCATGTAACCACGCATGATGAGAAAGCAGAGACCCGCTTTAGGCGAGGCTCGGTTTTATTATATCGAAGATAATATATACATTGTCATGATATGTACATAAATAGAGCCGATGGCTCAAGTGTAGTAAGGCCGAAGATGAGCTATGTTCCATGGCCTGTTGGTCTCCTCCTCTGATGTGCGTGAGTCTTGATGCTCTCGAATATCAATCAGATAGTATGACCCGTTGTGCGGATTCTTGCTGACCACAAAAGGTCCTTCCCAAGGTGGGATAACTTGTGCATATCTGTCTGGTCTTGGATGAGTCGAAGCACCAAATCTCCTTCTTGAAAGGTTCTGTTTTTAACCCGGCGACTATGATAACGACGAAGATCTTGCTGGTAAATCACCGAACGAGCAGCTGCCATATCACGCTCCTCATCCAATAGGTCCAAAGCGTCTTGCCGTGCCATCTCGTTGTCCGCTTCAACATAAGCCGCCACACGAGGCGAATTGTGCGGATATCGCCGGGAGAAGCGCCTCTGCTCCATAGACCATGAAGAGCGGTGTATATCCGGTGGACGGTTTGGCGTAGTATTGATACTCCATAGCACCGATGGTAGTTCTTCAACCCAGCACCTGGTGTCCTCTCATAGCGGGACCATAAGCGGGGTTTGATGCCTCGTAAGATCTCTTGATTAGCTCGTTACGCTGTCCGTTGGGTGGGGTGAGCCCAGCGACACATCAAGCCGGATGTGCTCACGTTCACAGAACTCTTTCATAGCACCCTTGGATAAATTGGTACCATTGTCAGTAATGATACTGTGTGGAAAGCCAAACCGAAAGATCACTTTTTTTATGAACTGCACTGCTGTTGCTGCATCACACTTGCTGACAGGCTCCGCTTCAACCCACTTGGTAAATTTGTCTACTGCCACCAAAAGGTGGGTTTTCTTATCCTTGGATCGTTTAAAGGGTCCAACCATATCCAGCCCCCAAGTTGCAAACGGCCACGTTATTGGGATCATCCTCAACTCTTGTGCCGGTACATGAACACGCCTTGAAAATTTCTGACATCCATCACACCGTTTAACCAAGTCCTCCGCATCAGCGTGTGCTGTCAACCAGTAAAACCCGTGACGAAATGCCTTTGCCACCAGAGACTTTGAACCGGCGTGATGTCCACAATCCCCTTCATGGACTTCTCTTAAGATTTCACAGCCTTCCTCAGGAGAAACACAACGTTGAAACGCCCCCGATACACTGCAATGATGTAACTCACCATTGAGAATCGTCATAGACTTGGATCGCCGGACTATCTGTCTAGCCAGAATCTCATCTTCTGGCAATTCCCCTCGAGTCATATACGCAAGGAAAGGAACCGTCCAATCCGGAATAGCATGTAGTGCTGCCACCAATTGAGCCTCCGGATCAGGAATAGCCAAATCCGCTTCACCTGGGAGCTGGACTGACGGGTTGTGCAATACATCCAAAAAGACATTAGGCGGGACCGGTTTGCGCTGAGAACCCAAACGGCTTAAAGCGTCCGCCGCTTCATTCTTCCGGCAGTCCACATGATCCACTTGATACCCTTTGAAGCAACCCGCAATAGTATCCACTTCCCGACGATATGCGGCCATGAGCGGGTCCTTAGAATCCCAAGTGCCAGACACTTGCTGAGCCACAAGGTCCGAGTCACCGAAGCACTTAACCCGGCTTAAGTTCATCTCTTTAGCCATCCGGAGACCATGGAGCAAGGCTTCGTATTCAGCTGCATTATTAGTACAAGGGAACATTAAGCGGAGAACATAACAAAACTTATCACCTCGTGGGGGCGTTAAAGCGACTCCGGCCCCGAGCCTTCAACTGCACTGGATCCATCGAAATGAATAGTCCAATACGTGTGATCCGGCTTCTCCTCTGGTGCTTGTAACTCCGTCCAATCATTAATGAAATCAACAAGTGGTTGAGACTTCACCGCTGTCCGTGGTATATACTTCAGTCCATGCGGCCCAAGCTCTATAGCCCATTTGGCAATCCGGCCTGTCACCTCCCGGTTCTGTATGATATCACCCAAAGGAGCTGAACTGACCACTGTGATGGGGTGCCCTTGGAAATACTGCTTCAATTTCCGACTGGCCATGAAAACACCATAGACTAGCTTCTGCCAATGCAGATATCTTTGTTTGGACTCAATCACTACAAGAAATATGTCAACTTGTGACCCTCACTATTGGTCGCTGAAAGGTCATAGTTTTTCATTTGCGACCTTTTTGTGACCAAAAACAGAAGGTCAAAAGCTGAGGGTCATTAAGCGACTATAGCGACCTTCTCTGTGATATGTAAAAGGTCGTTGGTTCTTTGACCAAATTTTTGGTCACTAGCAACTTCCTCGGCCACGTAGGCATCCAGCGTGGCAAGCTGATGTGGCACAAGAATCAGCCGGTCCGATTCGGCGTTTTACATGGGCCTAGCCCATTTATTCAGCCCATTTATTTTTTTTCTATGTGTAAATTTTGGTTGGGTTCATGGGCCAAGCCCTATATTGCAGCCTTTTTATTGTTGGGTTGTGGCCTTTTTGTCTAAGCAATTTAGTTTTTCTTTTTTCCCAAAACAAGGTTCCACTAGTCGATGGGTCCCAATTGTCATCATCAATTGGCTGTAGCCTTCGGTAGCGATACACAGGAATACAATTTTGCACATATATATTGTTGAGAAAATTTCATAATTTTGCTGTCAAAGCAGCATGTACACAGGAATACAATTTTGCTATCAAAGCAACATTTCAAGCGTACATCTTCATGACATCGTACATAAAACCAGCAATAAAAAGATTACAATATGCCATTTGGCTCGGATCTTGCATCGCAACATCTCACATTCATGTACAGGAGAGGAGGAGGGCTTGAGTTGTCTGAAGGATCGCATTCTGAAGGACACAAAAGTAGAGGTATTATTTTGGACAATAAGCTCCAAGACAACATTGTAGGCTATAAACATAAAATAAGTTATTATCAGGTTAAGCCACACTTTTAGAGCTAGATCAAGGCACAAAATGTTTATTTGGTTGGGTCATGCTGCAACAATCACATAGAAGCATAATTATAAGCACAAATACACCAATCATCTCAGTTCAAGCAAATCTTACGTACTAGCAAAGCATGAAAAAGGAAGCAGCACATGGCAGGAATTTTACAATAGCTCAGTTGATGACTTCAAATAGGAATAATGTATACAAGTATAATACAAAAATATGAGAAACTATCACGATCGAGAAATGGTATCACGGATATATATAGCTGATATATCACGATTACTTCAATGATGATTGAAATGTTTTACTCAATGTCTCAATGTATGGAACTCAAAGAACTTTTACGGTTAGTCACCGACATCGTGCATTTTACTCATACAAGTCTAAAAAGACTACAACAGTACCTAACTAATGCTGCAAATTATATTGCCGATGCATACTTTGTGATGAGAAAAATGGTTAGATCATCATCCAACGACATTCAACATGTACGCCATACAAAAGAAACTGGCAGTTCTCCCTCGATTGCTTGTTCAAGCTAGATTAGAGTTATAAATGAATGTTCAGACTGCCCTTATATTTTGTAGCTAGGATCACACATTGCGTTGTAACCACAATGGGAACACGATGATGTGCACATTTGAACAACTTTGAGACACAAATTCTGAGAACAAGCTACTACGATCTTGATCTGTGATACTACTACGATGCTGTATGGGAACCTCTCTTATCATTTGAACAAGTTCTGAGAACAAGCTACCGCACACATGTATTCACCGTCCTACTACCTGATGATGTGCTACTACTTCGAGGAAGAGGGGGAAGGAGATGGAGATGGAAATGCTACCTGCCGTTGTAGGTCTATCATGGTCGTGCTTGCGACGGTCGGAGATGGACTCCCCCATGTTGTGTACCGTCTGGGTGGGCAGCATCCACCTCGCCCGTCTCCTGAGCGCCCCGCCGATGATGCCCCTGAGCATGTTCATGCGGCCACTGCACCACCCTCGCCCTGAAAACCAGCAAGACACCAAAAACGTCAGATCTGAGCCGTCACTGCTATGCACAAACATGGTGGTTTGCATCAATAATTCTTATAAACACATGAAACTAATCCTAGTTGTAAACTGAATAAACATATGCAAAGTTCAGACCGAATAAGACAACACCATATACTTGCTGTGCAGGTATATATAATAAATCAACATTGTATCTTGCAAGTCAAGAGTTATCACAGAGAACAAGATACCATAAGATGAATGAAACTTTAGTTTTAATCGCGAGCATCTGCGGTTGAAGCAAGTTGTTACCCAATATGGTTTTAATCGTAGAAGATCTAATTAATAAAAACGCATCTGCATCTGCGGTTTACCTCGGTAGAATTGGTTTTAATCGCAGAACATATAATTGATAAAAATCAGTTTCTGCTCTTGTTATTGGAAAACTGTTGTGGATTTTTTGATCTGAGAAGATAGAACTGGTAAAATCTGTTTGCTGTAACTCTGTCATGGATTTGTTTTAATCGCAGAAGATAGAATTGGTAAATAATATCCTACTAGCATGTAGCGACTAAGATTTAAGCAGGTATGACAATCCATATGTTACTATTCCACAAAGACAGCAAAGAGATATTCTAGAGGTGAAGTAAATGGGGCGCATTTTGAGCCTGAATACAAGAACACGCATACAGCCTACCAAAATGTCACCTCTCCTAAAGAATGGTGCCATGTTGTGGCTCCCATATTAGCCCACTAGCAGGACGGCACAACTCTGATAATTCAAATGACTCGAGTTATGTAGTTATGGTATCTTGTATCCTATAATTGCAGTTTTATTAGATAAGTTGAGATCACAAAACATAAGCAAGGCGAGAATTGCTAGTTACGGTATCTTGTATCTGGCCTACCAAAATGTCACCTCTCCCTACCTAATGCTGTATAGGAACCTCTCTTACAAAAAAAAGCCTTTCTACTCAGCCGATGAAATGAAACCAGCATATAATTTCAGGAAAACACCAGATAAGGGATTCTAAGGTATGCAAGCTTCAGAGAAGAGGAACACCAAATGTACTCTGACCCTCCTGAACACAGCAACACACCATAGGTCAGGATGAACGAAAAGCGGTACAGCAACATGGTAAACAAGGGACAATGCATTTATGCATACTCATGAAGTGGCGGACACTTTAAATCATATAACGAGCATCAAAAGCGGTTATCAGGGTCAGCGATAGCAGCGTGGTCAAAGAAACTTCTGACCGACAGCTCTATCAAAACCATTCGCATATTATCTTGCAGGCCAGTGCACGTGTAGCAGAAAATCGGCAATGCACTGATCGTCTATATCTGTTCCTAGAGTGGGAAAATATCTTTGTGATTGGGCTGGCAAAAACATGCCTGTAAGCCTTGCGGCAAAATCAGCGATCGACAAAGATCGCGCTGACGACAAAGATGCATGAGAATTGAAAGCGAGGCGATTACCTTGTCTGGTTCTCTCCGGACGGAGCAGCCTTGCTACTCGACCCACGAGGTAGCACAGCATGCAGGACACCATGCTAAGCGCCGAGCAGCGCCGAAACGGCGAGATGCGTACATCCTCCGCTCCGCTCCCCTCGGGCTGTCTGGCGCCCGCGGTTCACGGTGACGATCGCCGCCGCACGAGCTCCGGCGGTTGATCGCGACAGCGTAGCCCGGGCTTGGCGTGGCAGCTCGCGTCCACGATCTGAAGCTCGGCGCGCTGGGCGCTCGGGCTGAACCGTGTCCTCCGCCGTGATGTCCCTCGCCCGATCCGGCCGAGGAGCCACGGGCCATAGTAGACCAGAGGAGTATAAGCACGTCTGACGCCGATGTTGACTTTGCCGGAGGAGGGTCGGCGAGGAAAACCTCGGTGGCGCCGAGGGTCCTTTAGCGCCCGGCTCGGCGTGGCGAGAGCGACGCCATGGCCCACGCCGGGGCGGCAGCAGTGGCGGGGCCCGTGCCGCCGGATCGCGGAGGCCATGCGGTGATACAGCGCCATGGCGGGCGGCGAGGAGGCGGAGGCGGCGGAGTTCTTGGCGGAGAAGGAGAGGAGGAAGGTGGGAGAAATCGTGGGCAGGTTGCGGCGCGGAGGAGGGGGAGGCCGGCCGGCAAGGTTTGGGAGGGAGGCGAGGGTGGCGGCGATGTGGGAGGCGAGGGAGGCGAGATCTGGATCGGCGAGGAGAGGGGCTGCTAGGGTTTGGGTTGGGTTGGGTTGAGAGGGACACGAGAGGCGTTGGATCCGTCGGATGTGGGCGGTCCAGATCGGCTAAGGGGGTGATCCGCGTGAAGAGCTCCGATTGGTTCAGAAAAATTATGATTTAGAATAGTTTCTAAGTACTAAAACTAGGAGAGTTTTGTGAAGCAACTATCATAAATATTTTGCAAAATGGCACAACTAAAATTTTCTATCAATTTAGAGCATATTTTATGGATGATAGCCAGTTTGCATGCAATTTTTTATCTTTGTAGCTATTTTTAATCATTATTCGAGTGCCCAAAATGAGTTTTTTTGTGAAGGACCTACCAAATAATTGTCAAAAATTGTACCAAATCATTTTCTAAAATACTAGGACATATTTAAACCACAATTTACCAAATTGTTGGGTGTGAGAAGTTCGGTCCACCTTTGGTGAAAAAGACAAAGTCCATGATTCATTTGAAGCGGGTCAAATTTGAACTGCAGCTGCCTCATAGTTTGCTATTTATTTTTCCAAAAATAATTTCTAGGTACGTAAGTATCTATTTAATCAGAGAAACATCAAAAGTTCTCCAAGATTCAACCACTAGCTAGGAGCGGTCATGCCGCCGTTTTGACCGCATTTTGAAACGGGCATTAAAAATCAAAAAAATCAAAAATTGGAAAACCTTCGCATTGTGTCATTATATGTGACCAAGTTTCCAGGAAAAATAATAAACTTATGTCGGTAATTATTTTAAAAAGTGTTCTCGAAATGAGCTATCATGCGTGAAGATTCATGGTTTTCAAGCCAAATGATCAATCTTATGGCCACATTCATGGCATAGTGTGTTCAAACGATCTCATATTGTGCACAAGGGTGCATCTTGGAATTACAAACAATGTTGCCTAAGGAAGTTTTGTTTTTCTTTGCACGGAAAATTCATTTTCCATTTTTGAGTGCCCCAAATGAGGTTTTTTGTGAAGGAACTACCATATAATTGTCAAAAATTGGACCAAATAATTTTTCTAAAATACTAGGCCATATTTAATGCACAATTAACCAAATGGTTGGGTGTAAAAGTTTTGATCCACCTCTGGTGAAAAAGACAAATTCCCACCGATTCGGTGAAAGCGGGTCAAATTTGAGCTGTAGCTGCCTCATAGTTTGCTCTTTATTCTTTCCAAAAATCATTTCTAGGTACATAGGTATCTATTTAATCATAGAAACACCAAAAAATTCCAAGATTCAACCACTAGCTAGGAGCGGTCAAGCCCGCCGTTTTGACCGCATATTAAAGCAGGCATAAAAATTCAAAAAATCAAAAATTGGAAAACCTTCGCATTGTGTCATTATATGTGACCAAGTTTCCAGGAAAAATAATAAACTTGTGTCGGTAATTATTTTAAAAAGTGTTCTCGAAATGAGCTATCAAGTGTGAAGATTCATGGCTTTCAAGCCAAATGATCAATCTTATGGCCACATTCATGGCATAGTTTGTTCAAATGATCTCATATTGTGCACAAGGGTGCATATTGGAATTACAAACAATGTTGCCTAAGGAAGTTTTCATTTTCGTTGGACGAAAAAACCATTTTCCATTTTTGAGTGCCGAAAGGAGGTTTTTTGTGAAGGAACTACCAAATAATTGTTGCAAAATTGGACCAAATCATTTTTATAAAATACTAGGCCATATTTAATGCACAATTGACAAAATGGTCTGGTGTAAAAAATTTGATCCACCTCTCGTGAAAAAGACAAATTTCTGCCGATTAAATTTGAGCGGGTCAAATTTGAACTACTGCTGCCTCATAGTTTGCTATGTATTTTTTCAAAAATCATTTCTAGTTACATAAGGACCTATTTAATCATAAATACATGGTTTGGTGGCGTCGTCGAGGTTTGGGCGGTGGCGAGGGCCCCAACTCTAGAGCGCGTAGAACTTCGCATGCCTTGGCGTGGTCACCAGCGTGACCGTGGCGTTGCCATGTGTTTCAGGCGCCTAGGCATGTCTAGTGGGTTGGGCACTCCCAGGTTGGTGCTAGGAAGAAAATTACAACATAAGATTCTCATGAGGAGACCAATCGATGCTCAAACATGAATTAGCAGCCAAGTGTTTGATTAGTGGTGCGGAAATGTACATGGATAATGGGCGTGAGTTTTGGTGAGGATGATCAGTTACTAAGAAGACCGTTTTCACAAATTTTCAGCTCAAAAGGAGGAGCCTAGGTGGTACTTGCTTTGCAAACCACCACCTTGGACATAAATCTGAATGTTGAAGCTCGGCTCAAAATAATGAATGGATTGAGCTGGCATTTGGTGGAGGATGGTTATTTGGGCATAGGAAAGCACTGTAGAAAATGGATACTATTTGGACATGCCAAAGTGGTACTTCCTTCACAAACTGTTACTCTGAACAAAATAGGAAAATGAATATTTTTGAATTATTTTGAACTAGGCAAGGAAGGTTTTACATATTTGACGAAGATATGACCCAAAGAATTTATGAGATTTTTTGGGAATTTTGGGAATGATAGAAATATAGGTTGCTTCACAACCTAGGGCAAAAACTGCCACATGGACATGACACATAGGCAAAGCCCGATGAGGTGGCGCCTAGTCATAGCAACCCACCACAATTTACAAGGCTATGACCATCTATGTTGGTCGTTAACAACTAGAAATAAGGCAGCGGACTAGCACTATTTGCTTTGTGACCATTTCGTGTAAGGAAATTCGACCTTCGACCAAAATGGTCGCAATGGTTCGAGGTTTGGAGCCCCTGAACAGCTTTTGACCAATTGGTCTAAAATGGTCATAGATTTATGACCAATTCTTGAGGTCAGCTTGATGAAGGTCATAAGTTGACATATTTCTTGTAGTGAATAAGCACCTCAGCGATATAATAAACCGCCGCTGAACAGGATATTCCTTGCTGCCTCCTTGCGTTCCACCACAATACACTACTGAGAAACAAGAGATTTGCCGTCGATCTTGATCTTTGCCGTCGACATTTAAATCGAGACAGACGGCAAAGACAAATTTTGCCGACAATGACGGGACGGCAAAGAATGGCTAACGGCAAAGACATAATTTGCCGTCTGCGAGAAAAAAGCAGAGGCGGCAAAGACTCTTTGCCGTCGATGATTTTTTTATAAGCGGCAAAGAGCTCACTTTGCCGTCAGAAAAAAAAAGCAGACAGCAAAGACTTTGCTTGCTGCTTTTCCTCTCTGAGGCGGCAAAGTATGTCTCTTGCCGTCTCTAAAAAATCGCAGCGGCAAAGAGGAAACACAGCCCACGGATCGATCACATGGATCGGTGGCGTGGCATGAATCCTAGCGCCCACACCGCCTCTCTCACCACGCGCATCTCCACCCACCCCGGCTGGCCCACCACCCACTCCACCCCGTCTCCTAGTTGGCCCACCACCCACGCCTTATCCTCTTCCTATCCCTCTGTTCCAACGCACCACAGCCATCCGCTCTCTCTTCCATCCCCGAGCGCCGCCCGCGTCAGCGCCGCCGCCAGGCCATTGCCTCGGCGAGGCCACGCGTCCGCCCGCGGAGCCGCCTCAGCAGCGGCCACCGCGTCCGCTTCGCCGAGCCGCCTCCGCCCATGCCGCCCGCCTCTCTCTCTCATCTGGCGCCGCCCACATCCCGTCGTGCCCGCTTTGCCTATCGCGCTCCTGCCTCCGCCAGCGTCGGCCGCCGCCTGCGCCCTGCGAGCCGCCTCCGCCCGCGCCACGGGCGCCTCCGCCTCGCCCACGTATATGCGCCATCGAGTGCCTCCCTCCTCGCGCGCCTCTCATCTCCACCGCGTGTGCCGCCTCTGCCCTCCCGTCCGACCCGCGAGCCGCCTCCACCAGCGCCACCGGCGCCACCGCTACTTTCGCGCCCGGCCGTCGTCAGAGGAAGCAGCGCCCGGATCTGAAGGGCGCAGCCGTCGCCCCATCCGGTGCGGGGCGCCAAGAAGCTACATGGCGTGCCACGGCTGTCGTCTTGGTCTTTGTGTGTAGAACGAATCCTGAGCCCGCTTTCTCTCTAGCAGGAACTTGTAAATGGACTATGAAAATTGTTGATCTTGAGTTCTTTAAATTGATCTATGAAAATGTTGTAGCTGGGAATTTTTGATGGTCGGGCGTCCTGCAAACAGATTATAGTTGATTTGCAGTGTAAATTAGCTATAAAGAATGCGATGGAAAATATTTTACTGTTTAAATGTCCTGTGAATTTTTTTAAATAAAAAAAATCTTTGCCGTCTGTAAAGTTGTTCGGTTGACAGCAAAGATTGTGCTTGGTGACGGCAAAGATGTTTTCTTTGCCGTCTGTTATTGAATTGTCTCGACGGCAAAGTCTTTGCCGTCTGCCCGATAAAAAGCTGACGGCAAAGTACCGTTTGCCGACTTTGTCTTTGCCGACACACTTTCTTTGTCAGTGCACGACAGCAAACTCTTTGCCGTCTGTATACTAGCCTTTGCCGTCTGTTATTGGTGACGGCAAACTGCTGATTCTGTAGTGATAGCCACGCTAACTGCTCGAGCATTGGCTGCAACATATAACAATGATGGCTCCTTGTCAGCGGGAGCCGCAAGAAACAGCGGATTGGCCAATTGCGCTTTAAATCCTCAAGCGCTTCATCGGCGGCGGACTCGAGGCGAAATTTTACGTCTTTCTCGGCATCGGTACAAAGGATGGCCTTTTCTCCGGCGGTGATAAACCGGCTCGGTATGCGATTCGCCCGCCAAGCGCTGAACATCATTGATACACTTCGGTTTAGCCAAGGAAGTAATAGCCCTAATTTTCTCGGATTAGCTTCAATTCCTCTGTTAGACACCGAAACCCAATAACACTGCGGAACACCAAGCGCGACTTGGCGGATTAAGCATCATCTTGTAAATGCAAGTTGTCAAAGGTTTCCTTCAAATCATCCACCAGTGTCTCCTTTTGTCTTGATTTCACTACAATATCATCCACATAAGCATGCACATTGCGGCCGATCGTGTATCACGAGCAATTTCTGTACACACCGATAAGTAGCACAGGCGCTCTTGAGCCCGAAAGGCATAGATACATAGCGAAGGCTCCAAAGGGACTGATAAGCGCTGTTTTCTCCTGGTCCTAACCGCCATTTTGATCGATAATATCCAGTCGCATCCAAAAACATAAATGCTCACAGCTCTTTGTGGCATCAATAATCTGATCAATGCGGGAGGGCAAAAGGATCCATTGGGCAGGCCTTGTTAAGATCTGTGTAATCCACACATCGCCAAGTGCCATTTTCTTAAGGACCAGCACGGATTAGCAAGCCACTCTGGATGAAACACTTCAGCGATAAAGCCGGCTGCCAAAAGCCTGGCCACTTCCTCTCAATGGCTGCGCCTTTCTTCATTAAACCGGCGGAGGGCTGTTTCACGGTTTATATTTAGGATCCACATTAAGTGTGTGCTCGGTGAGTTCCTCGGTACACTGGCATGTCGGATGGCTTCCATGCAAAGATGTCGATTCTCACGGATGAACTTCGATGGTAGCGCTTTCCTATTGGGATCGAGGTTGGCACTCCTGATGAACTGCTTGGACGAATCGCTTTGCACGAAGTCAACAAGCTTGGTCTCGGTTGCCGATTTAAACTTCAGATCTGATTCATGCTCTGTAGTTGGTTTCTTTAAAGGGTCATATCTGCGGATCAACATTGTCCTTATAGAACTTCAACTCCTCCGTAGCACAGACCGCTTCGCATAAGCTGCATCACCTTCCTCGCATTCCAGCGACCGGCGGCTTCCATGTCTTGTTATCGTTCCTTGTAACTTTGGCATCTTGAGCTGCAAGTAGATATAACAAGGTCGTGCCATGAACTTAGCATAAGCGATTCGCCCGAACAAGGCGTGATATGGACTCGGATCTTCACTACCTCAAAGGTTAGTTTTTGGACCGGGAATCGTGCTCGTCTCCAAAAGCCACATCGAGGCGATCTTACCAACAGGATATGCAGATTTGCACGGTACTACACCATGGAACCTTTGTATTGGACGGTCGAGATCCTTATCATTAGACCCATGCGGCGGAAAGTTTCATAATATAGTATGTTAATCTGCTTCCTCCTTCCATAAGCACCTTGGTGAACTTATAACCCCCACGAGGGTCTACCACCAATGCTAGCTGGCCGGATTATCAACCCGGGAGGATGGTCCTCTCTGCTCCACACAATAGGCTGCTCCGACCAGCGTAAATAGCGCGGCAAGGCCGGCTCAACAGCGTTCCTTTGCCGCTTGTGAAGTTTCCGGTCGCGCTTATCCAAGCTAGTCGTGAAAACATGATATTGCCCATTGTTCAACTGCTTGGTTGGCTCGATAACCCGCTGCTGCTGCTGCTGCTGGCCGTTCGATTATTCGATTATTGTGACCGCATACGATTAAGACCTGAACCGGAAGCGCCATCGTGACCCGGCCCGTGGAAACCGGATCCTGAACCGCCACCTGACCCCTGATCATACCAGAAGGCATTAGAGTTTTTGAACTCCTGCATAATAAACAATCTTTCCAGAGGTGGGTAGCTGGCGACTCCTTCGTCCCGTGCTTTGGGCAAGGCTGATTTAACAAGTAATTCAAACGGCTCGCGTTAGGGTTGGGACCCCCATTACAATTTGCCGATTTACCTCTGCGCCGCTGCCCCCTGTCTTGTGCATTAGTATTGGCCACGAAATCCATGTTGCCATCCGCTTTGCGCTTGCCTCCGTTCCCATGACCCACCGGTTTGTACTGTTGCCCCTTGGAGTTGCTATTCTTCTTTCCCTTCCCTGCTTCATCATCATCAGCCTCGGGATCCTTGGTACTGTCTGAATCAGCATACTTCACCAACGCGGCCATGAGGGTTCCCATGTCATTCTGAACCGCTTCATGCGCCCTATTTCAATTTAAGGGCTCAAACGGCGGTTGCCTTCTAGGGTTAAGATCGCGAGTCGGCGTTGATCTGTCGAGATGAGTGCAAAATCTCTGAAACACGGCGTACCCAACGGGTCGTTGACTCTCCTTCCTCCTGGACACAAGCCGCCAGGTCTACTATGGACTTGGGCTGCTTACATGTATCCTTGAAATTCTGGATAAACCGGGCCCGTAACTGGGCCCATGAGCTGATAGAGTTGGGCGGTAAGCTCTTCAACCAAGTATGAGCCGTGCCTTCAAGCATCATGGTGAAATACTTTGCACACGCAGTCTCATCCACGTCTAGCATCTCCATGGCCATCTCATAACTTTCGACCCACGCTTCAGGGGACAAATCGGCGGTGTAATTCGGCACCTTGCGCGGACCATTGAAGTCCTTAGGCAGGCGTACATTACGTAAAGTGGGGATCAAACAGGGCACCCCTAAAGCGGAGGCAACTCCCGGTCCGGCGAAGGTGGTAGGGCGAACCGGCGTAAGTTGGCCTGCGTCATCCTGCGCTGCCAATTCGGCCTCCCGCCGTGCGGGCCGGTCCACTACCTCTGAGCATCGCGAACGCCACTGTCGGGTTATTGCCACGGGCGCTTCACGGTCCGCACATTGCTGATATGGCGGCTCATCCATGCGCTGCTATATCTCCTGCTTCGGGCCAGGCGTAGAATGAATCCGATCACGGCTGTATGAATATGCTTCCTGCTGAATCAGTGCAGTCCGGAGAAGCTCCTTAACCCGACGCGTCTCGACCGCTTGCGGCGAGTCCCCTTCGACTGGGATAGCCTCCCATCGCGCGGCGGCTGCGACAAGGTTGTCCATAGGATTAGAATAATGGCCTGGGGGTGCCTGAACCGGAGGGGGAAACACGGTATTCTGCTGAGGAGGCTCCACCAGGCGAGGTTGGACCGTCGCCCTGGTCCTGGTGCCTCAATCCGGTTTGCCTCCCGGTGCTGGGGCGGATTACTGGGTCCAGCTCCTGGGGTCTGAAAGAGATTTCTGCGATAAAACCCTAATGGTAGGCGTGATCTATACTTCCGCTTCAACACCTCCTGCGACGCACTCTGGTCAAGCATGAGTTTGTAGGCCTGGGCGTCCAGAGCGGCCCGCTCTGTTGGGGAACGTAATAATTTCAAAAAATTCCTACGTACACGCAAGATCATGGTGATGCATAGCAACGAGAGGGGAGAGTGTTGTCTACATACCCTTGTAGACCGGCGGAAGCGATCAGCGTAGAGGAAGTAGTCGTCGTTCTCCTCACGATCAATCGATCCCAGCGCCGTTACTCCGGCGCCTCCGAGTTCTTGACACACGTACAGCTCGGTGGCGCTCCTCGGGCTCCGATCCAGCAAAGCTACGGGAGAGAGTTCCGTTAAGCACGACGGCGTGGTGGCGATCTTGATGTTCTACCGGCGCAGGGCTTCGCCTAAGCACCGCTACGATATGACCGAGGTGGAATATGGTGGAGGGGCACCGCACTGCAGCTGAGAGCGATCTCAAGGATCAACTTGTGTGTCTTAGGGTGCCCCTGCCCCGTATATAAAGGAGCAAGGGGAGGGCGGCCGGCCCTAGAGGGCGCGCCAAGGGGGGAGTCCTCCTCCTGGTGGGAGTAGGACTCCCTTTCCTAATCCAACTAGGAGGGTAGGGGAAGGAAGGAGAGGGAGAGGAGAGAGGAAGGGGGCGCCCCCTCCTTGTCAGTCGGACTCCCCATGGGGCGGGCGCCACCTCCTGGCGCAGCCCTATCTCTCCCCTCTTGGCCCATTAAGGCCCATTACTTCCCCGGGGGGTTCCGGTAACCCCTCCGGCACTCCGGTATTATCCGAAACCACTCGGAACCATTCCGATGTCCGAACATAGCCGTCCAATATATCAATCTTTATGTCTCGACCATTCCGAGACTCCTCGCCGTGATCACATCCGGGACTCCGAACTCTTTCGATACATCAAAATACACAAACTCATAATATAACTGTCATCGAAACCTTAAGCGTGCGGACCCTACGGTTCGAGAGCAATGTAGAAATGACCGAGACACGTCTCCGATCAATGACCAATAGCGGGACCTAGATGCCCATATTGGCTCCTACATATTCTACGAAGATCTTTATCGGTCAGACCGCATAACAATATACGTTTGTTTCCTTTGTCATCGGTATGTTACTTGCCCAAGATTCGATCGTCGGTATCCAATACCTAGTTCAATCTCGTTATCGGCAAGTCTCTTTACTCGTTCCATAATACATCATCTTGCAACTAACTCATTAGTTGTAATGCTTGCAAGGCTTAAGTGATTTGTATTACCGAGAGGGCCCAGAGATACCTCTCCGACAATCGGAGTGACAAAACCTAATCTCGAAATCGCCAACCCAACATCGACTTTGGAGACACTGTAGTACTCCTTTATAATCACCCGATTCGTTGTGACGTTTGGTAGTACCAAAGTGTTCCTCCGCAAGCGGGAGTTGCATAATCTCATAGTTATAGGAACAATATAAGTCATGGATAAAAGCAATAGCAACATACTTAAACGATCGGGTGCTAAGCTAATGGAATGGGTCATGTCAATCAGATCATTCGACTAATGATGTGACCTTGTTAATCAAATGACAACTCCTTTGTCTATGGATAGGAAACTTAACCATCTTTGATTAACAAGCTAGTGCGGTAGAGGCATACTAGTGACATTTTGTTTGTCTATGTATTCACACATGTATTATGTTTCCGGTTAATACAATTCTAGCATGAATAATAAACATTTATCATGTTATAAGGAAATAAATAATAACTTTATTATTGCCTCTAGGGCATATTTCCTTGATCTCCCACTTGCACTATAGTCAATAATCTAGATTACACAGTAATGATTCTAACACCCATGGAGTCTTGGTGCTGATCATGTTTTGCTCGTGGAAGAGGCTTAGTCAGCGGTGCTGCTACATTCAGATCCGTATGTATCTTGCAAATCTCTATGTCTCCCACGGACCAAATCCGGATGGAATTGAGGCGTCTCTTGATGTGTTTGGTTCTCTTGTGAAATCTGGATTCCTTCGCTAAAGCAATTGCTCGATATTATCACAAAAGATTTTCATTGGACCCGATGCACTAGGTATGACACCTAGATGGGATATGAACTCCTTCATCGAGACTCCTTCATTAGCTACTTCGAAGCTGCTATGTACTCTGCTTCACATGTAGATCCCTTCTGACGCTTTGTTTAGAACTGCACCAACCGACAGCTCCACCGTTTAGTGTAAATCGTATCCGGTTTGCGATTTAGAATCGTCCGGATCGGTGTCAAAGCTTGCATCAGCGTATCCATTTACGATGAGCTCTTTGTCACCTCCATATCGAGAAACATATCCTTAGTCCTTTTCGGTACCAGGATGTTCTTGACCGCTGTCGATGATCCACTCTGGATTACTTTGGTACCTCCTGCTAAGCTAATAGCAAGGCACACATCAGGTCAGTACACAGCATTTCATACATGATAGAGCCTATGGCTGAAGCATAGGGAACATCTTTCATTTTCCCTCTATCTTCTGCGGTGGTCGGGCATTGAGTCTTACTCAACTTCACACCTTGTAACACAGGCAAGAACCCTTTCTTTGCTTGATCCATTTGAACTTCTTCAAAATTTTGTCAAGGTATGTGCTTTACGAAAGTCAATTAAGCGTCTTGATCTATCTCTATAGATTTTGATGCCCAATATGTAAGCAGCTTCACGAGGTCCTTCATCGAAAAACTCTTATTCAAGTACCCTTTATGCTATCCGAAATTCTATATCATTTCCGATTAGTAATATGTCATCTACATATAATATCGAAATGCTCTGAGATCCCACTCACTTTCTTGTAAATCTGAGGCTTCTCCAAAAGTGCAGTATAAACCCAAATCTTTGATCACACTATCAAAGCGTTTATTCCAATTCCGAGATGCTTGCACCAGTCCATAAATGGATCGCTGGAGCTTGCACACTTTGTTAGCTCCCTTTGGATCGATAAAACCTTCTGGTTGCATCATATAGAACTCTTCTTCCAGAAATCCATTCAGGAATGCAGTTTTTACATCCATTAGCCAAATTTCATAATCATAAAATGCGGCAATTGCTAACATGATTCGGACAGACTTAAGCATCGCTACGGGTGATAAGGTCTCATCGTAGTCAATCCCTTGAACTTGTCGAAAACCCTTTGCGACAAGTCGAACTTTGTAGACAGTAACATTACCGTCAGCGTCAGTCTTCTTCTTGAAGATCCACTTGTTTTCTATTGCTTGCCGACCCTCGGGCAAGTCAACCAAAGTCCACACTTTGTTTTCATACATGGATCCCATCTCAGATTTCATGGCCTCAAGCCATTTTGTGGAATCTGGGCTCACCATCGCTTCTTCATAGTTTGTAGGTTCATCATGATCTAGTAGCATGACTTCCAGAACAGGATTACCGTACCACTCTGGTGCGGATCTTACTCTGGTTGATCTACGAGGTTCTGTAGTAACTTGATATGAAGTTTCATGATCAACATCATCAACTTCCTCACTATTTGGTGTAGATGTCGCAGAAACCGGTTTATGTGATAAACTACTTTCCATTAAGGGAGAAGGTACAGTTACCTCATCAAGTTCTACTTTCCTCCCACTCACTTCTTTCGAGAGAAACTCCTTCTCTAGAAAGGATCCATTCTTAGCAACAAATGTCTTGCCTTCGGATCTGTGATAGAAGGTGTACCCAACTGTCTCCTTTGGGTATCCTATGAAGACACATTTCTCCGATTTGGGTTCGAGCTTATCAGGTTGAAGCTTTTTCACATAAGCATCGCATCCCCAAACTTTAAGAAACGACAACTTTGGTTTCTTGATAAACCATAGTTCATAAGGTGTCGTCTCAACGGATTTTGACGGTGTTCTATTCAGCGTGAATGCGGCCGTCTCAAGAGCATAACCCCAAAACGATAGCGGTAAATCTGTAAGAGACATCATAGATCGCACCATATCTAGTAAAGTGCGATTACGATGTTCAGACACACCATTACGTTGTGGTGTTCCGGGTGGCGTGAGTTGCGAAACTATTCCGCATTGTTTCAAATGTAGACCAAACTCATAACTCAAATATTCTCCTCCACGATCAGATCGTAGAAACTTTATTTTCTTATTACGATGATTTTCAACTTCACTCTGAAATTCTTTGAACTTTTCAAATGTTTCAGACTTGTGTTTCATTAAGTAGATATACCCATATCTGCTTAAATCATCTGTGAAGGTGAGAAAATAACGATATCCGCCATGAGCCTCAATATTCATCGGACCACATACATTTGTATGTATGATTTCCAACAAATCTGTTGCTCTCTCCATAGTACCGGAGAACGGGGTTTTAGTCATCTTGCTCATGAGGCACGGTTTGCAAGTGCCAAGTGATTCATAATCAAGTGACTCCAAAATTCCATCAGTATGGAGTTTCTTCATGCGCTTTATACCGATATGACCTAAACGGCAGTGCCACAAATAAGTTGCACTATCATTATCAACTCTACATCTTTTGGCTTCAACATTATGAATATGTGTATCACTACTATCGAGATTCATTAAAAATAGACCACTCTTCAAGGGTGCATGACCATAAAAGATATTACTCATATAAATAGAACAACCATTATTCTCTGATTTAAATGAATAACCGTCTCGCATCAAACAAGATCCGGATATAATGTTCATGCTCAGCGCGGCACCAAATAACAATTATTTAGGTCTAAAACTAATCCGAAGGTAGATGTAGAGGTAGCGTGCCGACCGCGATCACATCGACTTTGGAACCATTTCCCAGCGCATCGTCACCTCGTCCTTTGCCGGTGTTAAGCAATCCGTAGTCCTGTTTGAGTTGCAAATATTAGCAAGCAGAACCGATATCAAATACCAAGGTGCTCTGCGAGCTCTAGTAAGGTACACATCAATAACATGTATATCACATATACCTTTGTTCACCTTGCCATCCTTCTTATCCTCCAAATACTTGGGGCAGTTCCGCTTCCGGTGACGATCGCTTGCGGTAGAAGCACTCGATTTCAGGTTTAGGTCAGACTTGGGTTTCTTCTCTGAGCAGCAACTTGCTTGCTGTTCTTCTTGAAGTTCCTTCTTCTTCCCTTTGCCTTTCTTCTTGAAACTAGTGGTCTTATTGACCATCAACACTTGATGCTCCTTCTTGATTTCTACCTCCATGACCTTTAGCATTGCGAAGAGCTTGGGCATAGTCTTTACTAACCCTTGCATATTATAGTTCATCACGAAGCCTTTGTAGCTTGGTGGCGGTGATTGAAGAATTACATCAATGACACAATCATCCGGAAGGTTAACTCCCGATTGACTCAAGTGATTGTAATACCCGGACATTACGAGTATGTGCTCCTTGCAGACCCATTCTCTTCCATCTTGCAGCTATAGAACTTATTGGAACTTCATATCTCTCAATCCGGGCATTACATTTGGAATATCAACTTCAACTCTGGAACATCTCATATGCTCCATGAGCGTTCAAAGCGTCGTTGAAGACCGGTTCTAAGCCGTAAAGCATGGCACCTTGAACTATAGAGTAGTCATCAGCTTTGCTCGCGAGACGTTCTTAACGTCGTCGGTTACATCGGCAGCGAGGCTGGCACCCAGCGGTGCTTCGGGGCGTAACTCTTACGTGCAGCAATGAGGATAATCCTCGAGATTACGGACCCGATCCGTGTAATTGCTACCATCATCTTTCAACTTTGCTTTCTCAAGGGCGCATTAAAATTCAACGGAACAACAGCACGAGCCATCTATCTACAAACAAACATAGATAAGCAAGATACTATCAGGTACTAAGTTCATGATAAATTTAAGTTCAATTAATCATATTACTTAAGAACTCCCACTTAGATAGACATCTCTCTAGTCATCTAAGTGATCACGTGATCCAAATCAACTAAACCATAACCGATCATCACGTGAGATGGAGTAGTTTTCAATGGTGAACATCACTATGTTGATCATATCTACTATATGATTCACGCTCGACCTTTCGGTCTCCATGTTCCGAGGCCATATCTGGATATGCTAGGCTCGTCAAGTATAACCTGAGTATTCTGCGTGTGCAAAACTGGCTTGCACCCGTTGTAGATGGACGTAGAGCTTATCACAGCCGATCATCATGTGGTGTCTCGGCACGACGAACTTTGGCAACGGTGCATACTCAGGGAGAACACTACTTGATAATTTTAGTGAGAGATCATCTTAAAATGCTACCATCAATCAAAGCAAGATAAGATGCATAAAGGATAAACATCACATGCAATCAATATAAGTGATATGATATGGCCATCATCATCTTGTGCTTGTGATCTCCATCTTGAAGCACCGTCGTGATCACCATCATCACGGTAGCGACACCTTGATCTCCATCGTAGCATCGTTGTCGTTTCGCCATCTATTGCTTCTCGACTATCGCTACCGCTTAGTGATAAAGTAAAGCAATTATAGGCGTTGCATTTCATACAATAAGCGACAACCATATGGCTCCGACCGATTGCCGATAACTTAGGTTACAAAACATGATCATCTCATACAATAAAATATAGCATCATGTCTTGGCCATATCACATCACAACATGCCTGCAAAAACAAGTTAGGCGTCCTCTACTTTGTGGTTGCAAATTTTACGTGGCTGCTACGGGCTGAAGCAAGAACCAATCTCACCTACGCATCAAAACCACAGCGATACTTCGTCAAATAGACTCTGTTTTAACCTTCTCAAGGACGGGCGTAGCACACTCAGTTCAACTAAAGTTGAGAAAGCGACACCGCTAGCCACCTTTGTGCAAAGCACGGCGGTAGAACCATTCTCGCGTAAGCGTACCGTAATGTCGGTCCGGGCGCTTCATCCAACAATACCGCTGAACCAAAGTATGACATCTTTGGTAGGCGGTATGACTTGTATCGTCCACAACTCACTTGTGTTCTACTCGTGCAAAACATCAAGCCATAAAACCTAGGCTCGATACCCTTTGTTGGGAAGCGTAATAATTTCAAAAAATTCCTATGCACATGCAAGATCATGGTGATGCATAGCGAGAGGGAGAGTGTTGTCTACATACCCTTGTAGACCAAGCGGAAGCAATCTGGCGTAGAGGAAGTAGTAAATGACGTTCTCCTCGCGATCAACCGATCCCAGCGCCGTTATTCCGGCGCCTCGAGTTCTTGACACCGTACAACTCGGTGATGCTCCTCGGGCTCCGATCCAGCAAAGCCCGGGAGAGAGTTCCGTCGACCTGACGGCGTGGTGGCGATCTTGATGTTCTACCGGCGCGGGGCTTCGCCTAAGCACCGCTTCTGATATGACCGAGGTGGAATATGGTGGAGGGGCACCGCTGCGGCTGAGAGCGATCTCAAGGATCAACTTGTGTGTCTTAGGGTGCCCCCTGCCCCGTATATAAAGGAGCAAGGGGAGGGCGGCCGGCCCTAGAGGCAGCGCCAAGGGAGGAGTCCTCCTCCTGGTGGGAGTAGGACTCCCTTTCCTAGTCAACTAGGAGGGAAGGGGAAGGAAGGAGAGGGAGAGGAGAGGGAAAGGGGCGCGCCCCCTCCTTGTCAGTCGGACTCCCCATGGGGCGCCACCTCCTGGCGCAGCCCTCTCTCTCCCCCTCTTGGCCCATTAAGGCCCATTACTTCCCCGGGGGGTTCCGGTAACCCCTCCGGCACTCCGGTATTATCTGAAACCACTTGGAACCATTCCGATGTCCGAACATAGCCGTCCAATATATCAATCTTTATGTCTCGACCATTCCGAGACTCCTCGTCGTGTCCGTGATCACATCCGGGACTCCGAACTCTTTCGGTACATCAAAATACACAAACTCCTAATATAACCGTCATCGAAACCTTAAGCGTGCGGACCCTACGGTTCAAGAACAATGTAGACATGACCGAGACACGTCTCCGATCAATAACCAATAGCGGGACCTGGATGCCCATATTGGCTCCTACATATTCTACGAAGATCTTTATCGGTCGGACCGCATAACAATATCGTTTGTTCCTTTGTCATCGGTATGTTACTTGCCGAGATTCGATCGTCGGTATCAATACCTAGTTCAATCTCGTTATCGGCAAGTCTCTTTACTCGTTCCGTAATACATCATCTTGCAACTAACTCATTAGTTGTAATGCTTGCAAGGCTTAAGTGATGTGTATTACCGAGAGGGCGAGAGATACCTCTCCGAGCAATCGGAGTGACAAAACCTAATCTCGAAATCGCCAACACAACATCGACTTTGGAGACACTGTAGTACTCCTTTATAATCACCCGATTACGTTGTGGCGTTTGGTAGTACCAAAGTGTTCCACCGCAAGCGGGAGTTGCATAATCTCATAGTTATAGGAGCAGTATAAGTCATGGATAAAAGCAATAGCAACATACTTAAGCGATCGGGTGCTAAGCTAATGGAATGGGTCATGTCAATCAGATCATTCGACTAATGATGTGACCTTGTTAATCAAATGACAACTCCTTTGTCTATGGATAGGAAACTTAACCATCTTTGATTAACAAGCTAGTCTGGTAGAGGCATACTAGTGACATTTTGTTTGTCTATGTATTCACACATGTATTATGTTTCGGTTAATACAATTCTAGCATGAATAATAAACATTTATCATGTTATAAGGAAATAAATAATAACTTTATTATTGCCTCTAGGGCATATTTCCTTCACGCTCTACAGCCATCCGCTCCTTTTCTGCCGCTAGATCCGCTTTGGCTTGCGTGATCTGCTCCTTCACCTTTGCAATTTCTGCATTATGGGCCTCTTGATCCGCGGGTTGTCTCTGCCATGGCGCAGCTAGTGCATCAAACAGGTCGATAGAAGTTGAACCGGCGGGCGCTCCGGGCCTCCTGCCCCTGCTGCCACTCCCGCTGCTGATCCGGAAAGCATCGCTGCAGCGGTTGAAGAGTGATTGGCTGCCTGCGTACCGGCCATGAATATTCCAACCTGGTTGATCGGCTTGGGGGTCCGGAATCTGTCGCCATCGAACAGCCCCCGATCATATCGTCACATGGCGGTACAATGATTCAGTTTCTCTGTTGAAGATTCGTCACGGAATAAGCAGCGGTCTCCTCGCCGTGTTACGAACCGGCATCGTGTTCTCCTCCGTGGATGACCCCAGCGAACACGCTTCATAGCGGTTTAGCTGGGTAGGTCTCGCCGCTGAGCCGTCTCGGCGAGTCGGTGCGGATGTCGGCTCAGCCCGAGCTCCCGATCTTGCCGATGAAAGCGTGTATGCCACCAAAGGGGACCGGTACCGTACTCAATTGAATCGGCCTCGGGACCCCATCCTGCGTCGTCGATGTAGATCCGGCGCGGCGACTCTTGGTCATCGGCACGACGTAGCCTTCAAGTCCTTTGAGCTTGCCTTCCAAGATCGTCAAACCATCGTCGCGATAGCCCACGGTGGGCGCCAAGCCGTCGATGGATTTGTCACGGCGGATGTCCTAGCGAAAGGACTTAGTCGTGGAGCCATCGCTCTGAGTTTACTTGAAGGGGTTAAAGCGGACACAAAGACACAAGGGTTTATACTAGTTCGCCCGCCGATGAAGGTAAAATCCTCGTCTAGTTGTGATGGAATTGATGTGGTCTCGATGGCTAGGGAGCAAACAAGCTTCGCCTAGGCTCGAGTTGTGGTTATCGTCCTTGAACGTCGCGGGTCGTCCCCTTATATACGGGTGGCGCCCGTCGGTTCATAGAGTCCCAACCGGTTCATACTCGTATCCCGATCGGTATCTCTCTATTCCTAACTTACAATACAAGTTATACATCAGGCCGGTTTACGGCTACAAGTTCTAAACCGACTATAGGCCTTGGGCCTTTCTCTGCTTATACCACTAACGGAGTTAACCCGGCCTAGGCTGGCCGGTTTACACCTAGTGGTAATATCCCCAACACTACTCAATCCAGTCAAGCCTCCATTTCCTTACATAGTAGGTGTTGAAGCCTTGAAGTTGAAGTGTAGGACGCGAGATGATCTTGGTCCTTGAGGCATCACTTTTCATAATAGTACAGGGAAAGCACATACATTTTCTATTGGTACTAATTAGTGGGTATGTTGTCCAAAAATAATTTGATAGCGAGAGGCCAAATAAGAAAACATGTCAAACTCCAACAAAACAAGACATGTTTCTCCATTGTCTAATCACAACAAAGGGGTCTCTTGGTTTCTTTCGGATTACAATTTCAACGATGTCTACGTCCAAGCAAACTAGCTACTACTACATATATATTTTCCTTTTCACTATACATTTTATGAAATATGTCTTGAATATATGTCCTCCAGAGAACATCTTCTCGACAACTTTTACCACACCATATTTCTTCAAGTAGTGTAACTAATAAATACTTATATAGGACCACAACATCTTATTATTTCATAACATAAGATGGCATTTCCCCTACAAACAAGTGAAATACAAAGAATACAATAATGTTACTATTACTAGGGAGAAAACAAAGGGAAAATGGATAGTAAAAAAATTATTTCCTTTATTATCTAATTATTTACAAGAATTAAATGATGTGGTTATACTTTGCTCGACAAAAAGAATCTCTTGAATAGTAACACTAAAACCATTGAACAAGCTTATGTGAGGAGTGTGAAACCATCAAAGAATGTGATAGAGTATGAAGAAACTATCATAGCTTTCCCATGTTTGGTCCCTTCCCGGTAGAGAACCATAGTGAGAACCACCAACATGGATAAACTTATCTAAAGGCCAACTAATATTGGACATTAGCAAAGCAACCCGTATTGATGTCCATCGTTTTTCTACATGTTACTCATGTTTTAGCTAGCTTGTGTTATGTATATTACACATCAAGTCAAGTAGATGTTCACTGTCACAGTTGAGCTATTGCTAATTTTTATGTACAAAACATAACTAATTTTCCTGACAGAATTCTCAGTATGATTCATTCAATCACTATAAATCATTAACTATTTCCAAAAATGTCGTTACTCATAAAATATTTGACAAAAATGTTCAACGCCAAATTAATTGAAGCAAATTTCAAGTGTGTCAAGTCCATTTCAATAGCATATGAGTGAATTTATCCTACCAAAACCTTCTCTTGAGAATCGATGCTCGTGCAAAATATAACTAATATCTCATAGTATAATTCACATTATTTTACCAAGAATTTTATGTACGAAAAATCATTTACACAGAAGGGACATAAAACACAATTTAAAAAGTTGTCTCGTCTCCTTTTCGATTAATTAGTACATAACACAAAAATAAGGTAAAAATATATGGAGAACATGCATATTTTACAATAAGAATAATAGTAACCTAATACGACATTGTAATTTCATAATAAGTTAACAATGGATACTGAAGATCCCCTAGCATCAAACATGCCTAAGACAAAACTATGTTCGCCAAAGGTGCATATTTGAGAATGTGATCACATTTGGATGCAAGTTTCCTTGGACAAGTTAAATAATATGTGTTCATTTGTTTGTCCTCGGCGAAGAAACTAGCATTTCAGCTCACTGCAGGATCAATATACACTGAAACATTTGTTCTTTTTGTCCAGGACACATCCAGTCATATTTTTTCAATCCCACCCTTGGATCATGTTATATTATAGGTGTGTTCGTTCAGTATTTTTTTCAGGATTTTTGAGAACTTTTACACTGTCAAAAACCTTAACTATGCCTGTCCGCAAATAATTTATTCTACGCTCTGGCCATCCCATGGCAATGAAGCAGCCAACCAGATCCACCCCTCATGCAAACCTCCCTCCTGTAGTAACTGGTGGCAAAAAGATCCATCAGTTTTACTACTCGAAACTAAGTGTATTACGATAAAACCTAAACCCAGAATTAAGTTGTAAAAGTGTCTACCACATTTACTACAAAACCGGAATTGTTTTACCATCAAGTTTAATGCCAGATTAAGTAGTAAACGAATCTAATATTTTTTTACTACAAAATAGCAAGCATATTAGGGAATGAATAAACAATTTAGCCCATGGGTTTGCTAGGTTGTCGCATGTACACGAGAGCTGAATAGCACCTGCATATGTAGTAAAAAGATTATTACTTTTTACTACATGTTACATAGAACTTTACGACCAATAGTTCACATAAGCTTTCACAGTAAAGAAATCAATAAGTTTGATTATATGTTACATGAGAGATTACTATCAATTTACAACCATGCACCTGAGTAATGAAGTTAACACTTTTTATTACATGTCACACGGGCTATTACTATCAATAGATGACCATGCATCTATATTAATGAAGTTAACACTTTTTACTACATGCCGCATAGGCTATTACGACCAAATGTATAGAAGAGCACGAGGATGGGCGCATGTTTTCTAGTTGATTGGGTGCACTGTACGTCGAAGTGCAGAATAAGGATTTTGCGCTCAGGCGCAGTTTAGCGCCACCATATAGTAAAAGTAGCAAATATATTCAACCACATTAATTCGAACACCAGGGATGACGGTGTAACTCAGATGACACTATTCACACTAAAATGTTGTTGTCTCTTGGGGGTACATCTGGAGCACTCTCTTGATCTCTACTACAACTTACAAGTATGAGTGGACATAAATAAGCGTGGAGCTTTAATTTGGTCGAAACTCATACACACACCCCACACATAGACTCAACCCAACACTCCCCCTCAACTTCTCAAACAAAACACTTCCCATCAGATGGGTGATAAGTTAGGCAATGTACTACATGATTCTCCAGGCTTATGTGATTTAACTATACTAACAAACATACCTGTGCGTTGCAACGGGAGAAAAAAAACATGCCCCTAGCCCAGTAAGCATGGCTCAAGACTCCCACAGGTCTACATCCTCTACTTCAATATGGCGCCCTACCCGTGTCACTGCTTATCCTTCTTTTCACCCTCACTAATAGTGAGCGTGGTGTCCACCCTATCACAATATGTCTGATGGTCAATCCCAAGGCAATGATCTCGGCCACCGCGTGGATCACCTTCATTGAATCGCACCAATGAAAGAGAATGCTTGCAACATCTTTTAATTTGTTAAAATACTAGCTTAAATATCATGGAGCATTGAGCAAAAAAAATTGCCGGTTGAACTATTAGCCACAATAGTTGCTTCTAAATTGATGTGGCTTCCTTCTATTTGTGTCTAGGGTATGAGTGAAAAAATATTCAGTCTCAAAAGACAACGAATAAATGAGAGCAAAAAGGAGTGTTATTAAAATTGCATGCACGCCTTATATACTCAAATGAGGCTGAACAAGCACTATGCCCTTTAGTCATATACGCACAAAGGGATAGAGCCATTTAGAAAATGTTTGAATTATAAGGATCAACTTGTATGTGGTGCCACTTACAATGATTCGTTCTACCAATTGGTCCACAATGAATTCACTAATGTTGGGAGCATGTATCATCTGAATGGCTTTGTTTCCTTGTTTCTGAAGAGAGAATTCCTAACTCGTGAATCGAACACCATTAACCCCACCTATGAAAGACTGACTCACCATTCTTTAGGGACCCCTCCCTCTCTTTTCATTGTCCTCTAGCGACAAAACAAACATGATGAGACGCAACCTAATCAACTATTAGATCTGCACATTAAAACACACCACATCATGCTTACTCAAGCACATGTAGGACGCATCAAGAGCCAATCGTGAGCTTGTAGTTGAATTTTAAAATCATCCATGACAGATCAAAATCAGATCATGAAATTAAAAAACCATCAATGAACTCCACCAATGCACCTCGTCGTTGGTTCTACCCACCTTGACTTCTTTGGCAAGAGGCCCGTGCCACAGACGTGATGGCGGCCTATAACCTCCTCCTTCTAAATAGGGCACAACCACTGGGAGCGATTTGAGCGAGATGATGGCGCCCTGATGTGGAACTACACTAGCACGTCTCCACCACACTCACCGTGGACCCCTTCCATGTGGTGAGGCTTGCAAGCTTCACAGTTTTTCTCCTTCATCTCTCGCTAGAACCTCCACCACAATGGAATCGTTCATTCCATGAAACCCCACTCGATTCCTCCTGCATAGATCCTCCTCAACACCTCTGACGGCCTCCTGGCTAGGCATCACACGCGATAGTATGTGTAGAGGCTCTAATCTTTCTACGACACTTCCGGCGAAGCCTTGACCTAGCAGTGGCATAGCGGCCATATCTTTAAATATACAACACTTCAGCTGCTGCCGAAAAATTTGTTCCAAATAGGGGACCATGTAGGACCTCGATAAAGTGGTTGTTTTATATCACTTTGTGCTAGAAATGCTTCTCCAACAGCTTCCCTAAAATAGAACACCCACAAAATGACAGTTGCAGTGTATTTCAGGGCACCAATTTTAGGCTATTGTTGGAGATGAACATTTTTTGGTGCCCTAAATTCACTTTTTTGAGCCTCGAATTTTACTCCAACTGCTTTTTTGTGCTCTATTATAGGGCTATGGTTGAAGATTCCATGAGTTTTTTTTAGGGATTTTGAATTGGCTTCTCAATCTTTGAATTCCCCAATTGTCCAGACTCACTAGAAAGCACAAAGAGCAAGGAACTATGTCTCCTCTCTTCTTCCCTATCAGATATTCTTTTTCAGCTTACTTGAGGAAGAACAATTAACAACCAGGTTCAATGCAACTAGCACACCAAGGCCCTAAATCCACCACGCGGCTCTACTACAAATACCAGCCACACCTCCTATAAGAAGCTCTCATTTGCCTTCTTCCAGCAGCCAGCAAAAAAACTTCTCCTTCAATCCACTATAAGACAGCAACATTAGCGGCCCAAAAACAGATTCAGGCAACACAACTCTTCTCTGCTTCTTTGCTACAGTACTCACTACACCAGCATCGCTACCTCCAGTGGATAGTATCTATACATACATCACCCATCTCTCCTTTCAACACCACAGACCAACACCGCAGACCTATAGGTTCTTTTACTTGCACGCATTATCGATGGTCGTCTCGGATGAGCTTTTGATTTCGGGCAACCAGCCAGCCACACATCTGCCTCTTGCTGCTACCCCACCACCCATGACCTACAATTCCTGCACGAGCCAGAAGGAGGGGACCGCTCCTTGGTTGCACACCAAAAGCTTCAGTACCAATTTGCCGTGCTGCCCCGCGCTCCTAGCCACAAGCACCTCTTCTCTCTGCTCTAGTCCACCACCACCAGAGGTTCTCCCCCCTACTCTAGACCAGTTCCTCTCTGCTAAGGGCTAATGATGTGTTGCAGCTTCTCCCATGAAATTTTCCCCTCACTCCAGAAGTTCCACTAGCACCACAACCTCTCTTCACCCACAACTACGACTACAAGCACCAACTTTCCTCTCGTGACAAGCAATGGCTTTAATTAGTTGTAACCTTAGTGTCATGCCATGTTTTTCTTATACAGACCATACCATGTTGTTTCTTGGGGGGAAATTCATAACACTCTCTTGCTCTCTAGCTATAACATACATGTATGAGTAGATATACACAAGGGTGGGACTTTGGGCCAAACCCATACACACACCCCACACATACACTCAACCCAACATATATCCTAACTAGGATGTTGATTGGTAGAAGTTTGCACCGTGTTTCTAAGTTATGCAACTATTTACTACTCAATCCAGCCAAATCTCCATTTCCTTACATAATAGGTGTTGAAGCATTGAAGTTGTTGTGTAGGACGTACGATGATCTTGGTCCTTTAGGCATCACTTTTCATAATTGTACAAGGAAAGCACATACATTTTCTATTGGTACTAATTAGTGGGGCATATTTTCCAAAAAGGATTTGATAGTGAGAGGCCAATGAGGTCAAAACATGTCAAACTCCAACAAAATGAGTATTTCATCATATTATTGTATGAATTATAGAGGTTATTAACATGGTAATTATTTCGGGATTGAAACATTTCATTGTTGCAACATCTCCACTACATATGATTCTATTATTTTTGTATATAACATGAGTTTGCATATATATTAACAATTTTTTGTACCGGTCATCAAATAGTGTATATTTACGTATGTATATGTGTACTTACATTTCAAGTCTATTTTCCTTTTCGCTCAAATATCCCGTGTATCATTTTTTGAGAGGAAATAATGGGAAAAGATCCTACTACGCTTCTAGAAATTATTTTGGTGGAAAATGTACAATGGAGGAGAGTAGCGAGCTACCTTATAAATGATCTAAGCACTCTTGCATTCCCTCTTTGAGGCAAGGTTTTGCTCTATATGTATCATTAGCAAAGTATTCTTTGAATATGATAAAACATTCATGAATGGTAGGTGTGCTACCATCAAATATGATCATGCTATTGTGATTCCATTAGCTCCAGCATACAAGAAACCGTCCCAAAGAAGCCTTTGTTTTGGTTCCTGGTTTTACTTTCTTCTAACGTATACATGAGTTGCATGCCCAAATTCCACTCTTGGTTCAACATCCACCAAAAGTTTTGGCTAAAGTCACATCCAAAAGTAAGCGTGTTGCAGTCCTTCCTTAGAATATCTCTTTTATAGATCGTGTCAAGTAAAAGCCAGAAAAGAGCCTATGTTTATGTTTACAATTTGGCTTCCATATACATGACATAGGGGTGGGAGAGGATCATGATTGGTTATAGTGTTCTAAATTTTGTTACTATAAAAAAAGAACCTTGCCCACAAAGAGTTTCTAGGAGCCATCATCATCAAAGTAGCTTAATTTATCAAGAATTATGACAAGGATGTTGCATTGGGAGTAGGCCATGGATGATAGGGGTGCAACATATCATATATAGATTCATAGGTTAAGGCCTTCTGAATGGTGTTGTCCACATCAATAGTAAAATAGTGCAATTGGGTGGATTTAGATTGCATAGTATGATAAGACCATGTGTCCTACCAAAACCAAACAGTATCACATCTCCGAAAATCACATTTACCCAAAGACTGAAATTGGTTCCATGGAGACATACAATCTCTTGAACAAAAAGAGCAATACCTACCAAAGTGTTGTGGGTAGACATGTCAGAGTAATGAGCTTCCAAGATGAAGTTCATCTAAGGGATGTTCTTTTTGTTGAAGAATGTGCATACTATGGGCCCGTTCGGAAGGTCTCCAGCTTCCGAAACGAGCTAGCTTCTCGCCGGAGCTGGGCGAGCTGGCTTCTCGCGGGAGATGGCCTCACGTTTGGCTGGGCGAGCTGGCTTCTCGCGGGAGAAAATGGTCCGAGCGTCAGTCACGAGAGAAAATGGTTCGAGCGTCCACTTCGGGATGGCAATTGAGTGTAATTTCCTACAACTCCTGCTTCTCGGTTTTTGAAGCTAGGTGGGGCTGCTCCCAAAATTGCCTTTGCTGCTCAGGGCAGATTCTTGGAGTGCTTCCGTTCGGCTGGCTTCTCGCGGGCTTCTCGGGAAGTTGGAAGCCAGCGGACATCGAGCAGGCCTGTGTATAGGAACTTCATGAGTAGATTAGAATTCTGCACTCTCAGATAAAGTACCTCTACACCACATGACTTGGACCTACATGCAAGACCTCACTTGGCAAGACCTTTACCACCTAAAAATATCTTTGCGTACATAAAACAACACATTTGTATCACTTTCTTACTGAAGGTCTGAAGCATAACTAAATTGATTGCTTTTTTCAAGTTAGAATTAATATAATTTGTCTTTGTACGACAACACATGCATGTCTTGAATTGACCAGATTTAATGATAATGTGATGTACATAATATATTTATTTTTTCCGCTGTAATCGTAAAGTAGGATTATATTTGTTTCTTAGATTGAGAAGCAAATATTTTAGATTGAGAAACAAATATTTAGTTGTTTTGAATGGTGGACACTCGAATCATGTTGTTTCTGATTATTTCCATGTGTACTCTTTGCAGTGGGGAAAAAAATTCAAGATATTGTCTGTCTGAAAACCGTAGAAATCAAAGGAAGGGTGAAACGGGGGGGGGGATTTAAAAAAATCCTCAAGGATCTTTGTCACTCTCAAAACCGGGCAATAAAGGTAAGATCACTTTCTTACATTATAGAACATTCACCCTTGTTCTTATGATTTGACATTCTCCCTTATCAGGATTATTTACTTTTGTGTTAAAATGAGTTTGAAATTGTAATTGATATACGTAGATAACTATGTCTTTTGTAGCGTCAGTTTGCTTTCATCATATGTTTTAATAGTTACTGAAACATCACAGAAATAAACATGAACTGATATTCTTGCAACCAATATCATATTAGGTGATTTCCCTGTTGTTGGATGTTTAGTATTCGAAAAATAGCTTAGAGGGAATGAAGCAGGTAAGATTGACACTTGATTTTTCATTTACTGTCTTTAGAAGGTATGGACATTTAGAATATTATGTTTAAGCTATTTATGACACCGATGTAGGTTGCAAAGATGTTAAAATTGAACAAAAGAATTAGTTTAGCTACAACAGAAGATGGTTCATATATTTATGTATGTCTTGGACACAAGGCAAAATATGGATTCTAGAAAGGCGAGTCAACAATCGATGCAAACCAAGACTCATTAATCAGTTTTGTTGTACGGGACAAAAAATCCTCACTAAACACCATAGTTTTAAATAGCCGGCTATAGCTCCGCTATAGCCCGCTATAGCCTTTTCAGCAGGGTGCCGCTAAATGGTTGCCTTCACAAATTGCCCGCTATAGCTTATATGTAGGTTCGCCGCTATTTTCCATAGCCTGCTGTTTAAAACGTTGTAAACACAAGCACGGGAGAGATAAGTATTGCGAAAATACAGGAAATCGGGGGCACTCACGTGGAATCACAAGAAATGATATGCAGTAAGCTTGTATTATCTATTAGTCCACATGCATGGAAGTCTTATTCTCTCGATGTCCTCCTCTAGTACTTACTGATCATGGATGTCATCCTTCTCTTCTTTCAGACCAACGATCATACCATGTTCATCCTCTTCGTGCACCAGTAGATGATTGCCTATATTTTCGGCGTCCTCCTCTGGTAGCAGAGCAAGGCTCATATTGTCCGTATCCTCCTCCTGGACTACTAGTTCACAACTTCCATGCTCGGCATTCTCCTCTTGGACTATCAGGTCAAGGATTACATCCTCGACATCCTCCTCAATCCTCATGCACCAGAATGTCAAGAAATCTTTCATCAGCTTCCTCCTTGTCCAAGAGGTCAAGGCTACATTACCCATCGTGCTCCCAATTTTGCACTAGAATATTTCAAGCCCTTAATTGACCATGGAAACAATAACGGTATTTCTCTTGACCAGCAACATTGGATGTTTAGCAAATGGCTTGAGGCCGACTATGTTATTGCAGGTTCACAACACTGGCGCCACCTACCGGTTACGCTCCTGGCCATTTGTGGCATAGAATGTCGTGCCCAAGGTCCGAGAATAATCATCCTGGTTTTGAAAGATCAGAAGACTTCTCTGGCTATAGCTCCACATATTACTCTACATTCAAAAATGGGCCAGGTAGCACGCCTCCCAACTAAAGTCATTTATGAAATTGCAGCCTTATCCCAAGAAAGATTCTGAATGATTTGTCTTAGACTGTTGTATTCAGAATTACAAGGAAGACACGAGGACTTGTGTTCTTGTTTCTATTTCCAATCGGGCCAATTACTCGCAATATCCATAGAACATAATTCCTGGTGTGTACAATGATGCATATGACATTTCAATTAGTCTCCTGATAGGATGTTTGCTAGCACTAGTATGTTCCAACCTTCATTGTTACATGTATCTTCAGATTTGGTGATTGATGAAGTTATTATTTATCTTTCTGGATAGTCATAGGAAGTTTTTCTTGTGAATAGCTATGGCGTATGTCTAGTAAATTATTACGTATGGTAGAAATTGCGATGGAACAAGTCCTGTAGTCTCATCATCACATTGGTGGGCTTCTTTTTTTTACTAAAAATCTTATCAAACACCTCCCTTATCGTCGATTCGGGATAAATTTCCTTAGGATATGCTATCTGTTTGCCTAATAAGCTTGGCAGCTTGGGGGGCATCTAAATATGTATGATGGTCAATCCCAAGACGATGATCTCATCCACCGCATGGCTCACCCTCTTGAACTGCAAAAGTGAAAGAGAATGTTTGGAACATCTTTCAATTTGTTAAAATGATAGCTTCTATATCATGGAGCACCGAGCAAAAACAAATTGCCTATTGAACTATTAGCCAAAAGAGTTGCTTCTATATTGATGTGGCTTCCTTCTATTTGTGTCTCGGGTATGAGTGAAAAAAATACTCAGTCTCGAAACACAACAAATAAATGGGAGGAAAAAAGAGATTATTATTAAAAGGGTTATTAAAATTGCATGCATGCCTTATATACTAAAATCAGTGAAGAAGCAATCGCCCTTTAGTCATATCGCACAAAGGAATAGGGCCATTTAGAAAATGTTTGAATTATAAGCATCAACTTGTATGTTGTGCCACTTATAGTTATCTGTACTACCTATTGGTCCACAATGACTTCACTAATGCTGGGAGCATGTATCATCTGAATGGCTTTGTTTCTTTGTTTTTGAAGACAGAATTCATAACTCGTAAATCAAACACCATTGACCGCACCTACGAAAGACTGGCTCATCATTCTTTAGCAGAGCAACCCCTATTAATGTCCATTGTTTTTCTACATGTTGCTCATGTTTTAGCTAGCTTCATTTATGTGTTAGTGTAATATTTCACATTGAGTCAAGTAGATGTTCACTTTCACAGTTGAGCTAGTGCTAATTGTCTTGTACAAAAAGATAACTAATCTTCCTAAAAGAATTCTCAGTATGGTTCATTCATTCACTCACTACTAGGGAAAAGCCTATACACAGAATCTTATCAGCAGCGCGCTCAAAAATAACTCGTTGCTGCTAACTAGCAGTAGCGCGTACGGAAGAAACTCGCTGCTGAGACAAATATAACAGTAGCGCGTCACCCGAAAGACGGGTTGCTGCTATAATTCCTACGAGGCCGCCGCGAGGCTAGTTATAGCAGCAACGCGTTAGAGTGATCTTGGCGCTCTTGCTCTGTGCATAGTAGCAGCGCATTTCTCGGATAAGCGCTACTGCTAAGTTTCCTACAAAATTTAGTCCCACCTCGCTCCGTGAAGAGAGTTTCTACCACCTTAAATATGTTACTTCTCACACTTTTACAAGCACTTGATCTTCATTGAACTCTATGTGTAGAATTTGTGGCTGCAATATGAGTCTTCACCTGTTCCTAAACGGTGAGGACTCATATTATCAAATCAGGTGTACACAAAAGATCGTTGATGATCAATGTGTTTTGATATATTGAACAAAGTCTATTTTTGCATCTTGACACATAGCAGTAGCGCTTTCTGTGTGGCGCTGCTGCTAGATAACTTAGTAGTAGCGTGTTTTCTGAAAGCGCTCTTGCTAAGCCATCCATCTCCCTCATCTCCTCCCTTCGGATACACTCACACACAGCCACTCAAAATCCTCTCCGATCCGTCTGCGCCGCGCGCCCCCGTCGCCCCTCCTCCGTCTGCGCCGCACGCCGTCACCTCCTCCTCCTTGCTGGACTCGGTATCGGCCTCCTCCTCCGTCCTCCCTCTCCACTCGCCGCTAGCCGGCCCCTCCTCGCTCCGCCTTCTTCCTCCGTCCTCCCTCAACTGGCCGCGCCGGCCGTCCCCTCCTCGCTCCGCCTTCCTCCTCCGTCCTCCCTCAACTGGCCGTGCCGGCCGGCCCCTCCTCGCTCCGCCTTCCTCCTCCATCCTACTCTCTTCTCCCTCCTCGAGTCGCCCTCCTTCTCCCTCCTGCTCATATGCAACATTTTGATTTAGTTGATATAATTTAGTTGACTTAGTAGGCTAGTTGATTTAGTTGACTTAGAACATTTTGATTTAGTTGATTTAGTAGGCTAGTTCATTTAGTTGACTTAGAACATTTTGATTTAGTTGATTTAGTAGGCTAATTCATTTAGTTAATTTAGTTGACTTAGAACATTTTGATTTAGTTGATTTAGTAGGCTAGTTGATTTAGTTGACTTAGAACATTTTGATTTAGTTGACTTAGTAGGCTAGTTGATTTAGTTGACTTAGAACATTTTGATTTAGTTGATTTAGTAGGCTAGTTGATTTAGTTGACTTAGAACATTTTGATTTAGTTGATTTAGTAGGCTAATTCATTTAGTTAATTTAGTTGACTTAGAACATTTTGATTTAGTTGATTTAGTAGGCTAGTTGATTTAGTTGACTTAGAACATTTTGATTTAGTTGACTTAGTAGGCTAGTTGATTTAGTTGACTTAGAACATTTTGATTTAGTTGATTTAGTAGGCTAGTTGATTTAGTTGACTTAGAACATTTTGATTTAGTTGACTTAGTAGGCTAGTTGATTTAGTTGACTTAGAACATTTTGATTTAGTTGATTTAGTAGGCTAGTTGATTTAGTTGACTTAGGAACATTTTGATTTAGTTGATTTAGTAATCCTTTGCTCATATTGCTTTAGGAAGAATGGCGCCACCACCACCACCACTATGTCAAGCTGTGCAAGTCAAGATGCGCTTGACAACTTTGCAACCGGGCAAGCTGTTCGCATCTACTTCCAGCCGAGTTTTCATCATGCGGTAAGAAATTAGATGAAATGTAATAACTATTTTATTTTTAGGGTTGGCATTACTGCATTGTGTCATTTTGCTTATTTTACAGATCGCCCCATGCAGCGTGAAGTTGAAATTCAACAAGTGACAGGAGACACTATGACATTTGAGGCTCTGGGGGCCGTACACTATGGAGGTTGAGAAAGGGCGCAATATGTCATGATTGGAGGAGATGGATGGGCCCGTTTCATCGCTCGCATGCATCTTCTTGGTGGTGAGATGATCAGCTTCAACTTCGAGCGAGAAAGACCCAAGCTAGCTGTCATTTATCTCAACCTGGTGGAAGATGATGAAGATGGCGAAGATGATGAAGATAATGAGGACCCATTTTTTTTTAAAAAGGGAAAAAAATTAAAAATTTAAATTTTGCAATTCTATTAAAAAAAACTATTCATTTTTAGATGGCCTAATCGGCAAAAATTTGTTATGAAATGGCCAAAGTCAAAATGAATAAACGGTTTCATGTTTTGTCAAACACAAAAACTAATCTTGATTACAATTTTTTTCCCCGCTTGATACTCTTTCGAGGTTTTACAACTTTTAGTATTCTTGAAACCTATTTCAGATAAAATTTCCATTGTTAAACCATTTTTAAGCTAACTATATTTTATTTATGTATGTTGAAATGTTTTGTTTTTAAGGTTGTTACATTTAATCAAAGGTTGTCAAATTGGTTTCCTAATGATTTAGGGAGATGTCTTTGCAATCATAAATTCGAACATAAATTTATTGGAAAAGTAATTTAAAATTAAGATGGCTTAATTTTAAAAACATATGTTTCCCTTCTATCCAAATTTTTGTTTAACTTAGTTGACACCAGTTTATCGCACTAACTTAATTTTAAAGTTCCATATTATATCATTCTTCATGTTATGATGTTTCTGCTTTTTAATATACTCAAGTAATATTTGAACACCTTTACTTTATCGCAATCATAAAACAATAAATTCAGCTTTTAACGTAATAGGGTAAAACTAATTAACAGATGGAATAAATTTTTCAATTTTATAACGTTTTACTCCAAAGTCTTTTCTTACCTAAATTGAAGCTTGTTGTACCATCGTTGTGGAACCTTCTAGGGGATCTTCCTATTAGAACCTACATTATGGTGTTTCCAAGGGAATACTGGTTCCCTTGTTCCACTCATTTTTACCATTTTGTAGCCTTTTAAACCCTTGTTTGGACCCAACCTTGATGTAGCCAGCGTATTAACTATTTTCCTTGCCTAACCTTTTAGCAATGTCCTAATTTAAACATTTTCGAAGACCAAATCCGTACCCCATGTCATATTCCCTTCTGCTAAGCACTACCCACGGGAGCATTCCTACTCGAGGAATACACAAATTGTTAGTACCCATAGAAAAGTGAGTAATTCTTTTCTTTTCTCGGTATCAATACCACATTTGATGAACCTGTGGCAAAGAACCCCGAGTTCCTTCCATGATGATTAGGGTGTACACGGTTGATTTGAGATTTTCCTTAGTGTCCCCTGAATTGTAGAACTTTGGAATTGACCTTGGCCTTACTTGAATTAAAGCCACCGTTGAGCATAATTTTACCATTTTTGGGCTAGTGGCTTAATCAAGTGAAGGGTACCTATTGGTCATTCTTTGTGACAAAATTCTAGGTGGGTAAATTTGTTTCGGTATTTTTTACTGATACCTCGCGCCAATTCCCAGGTGGCCTTTGCACTTTTACAGGCATACTTCCCCTCGGTTTCTTTGCTCGAAGATCTTATACGAACCCCTTGTTTATCCCTGCAACTTAGTCTGGTTAGATGCGTTTGCACTGTGGTATCCTGGCTTTTTCCCCTGGGCCTCCTGTTTCTGGCCCTCAAAGAGGTTTCCTTGTCAGGTGGCCCGCCGATCCCTAAATAGAATGGCATCGAGTTTTGGTATGTCGAGCCGTTCGAATGTTGGCCTTATTTCCTGTTATTTCTATACCTTTACCCGTGCACTGGCTGCTTGAGCATGGAACACCCTTATTTGACCGCCGACCCGCTTTATTGACCCTTACCATATCCGAGGTCGCATTTGTGTTATTCTTAAGTATTGATGGTCCAGGTGTTCCTTTTCCCTTCTTTATTACGTTGAATGGCAAAGATTGGTGACCTGGCATGAGTCCCTTCGCACCCTGAAGTTAGTTGAGTCCTGATTTTTCTTGGCAGTTAGGCCTTTTGGATTGTGTTCCTTGCCAGCTCATTTGTTGTTTGACTTTCCGTATAAGGATTTCTTGCTCGGGATGAGCTTGTTAATCTATTGCTTACTTTTTCTGAGCTGATGTGACCCAGATATCTTTGGTGCACGGATGCCTCAGTTAGTTCGGAATGGCGGCCTTGTTTGACCATGTTGTGGTCCTTCCACATTCTGCTTGTTCTATTTGGATCTGTATGACTGTTAGTCTTGACAATTATGCCCCGGGTGGCTTAGGATTACCCCGCCTTGTGTTCTTGCAATTATTCGGGTTTAGTCCTTTGGTAACTCCTCTAGTGTTGTTAATCTTGAATATGATCCAATTTTCCCTAAACTTAAGAATTCTTGAAATTTTTACTGTTTCGATTGTTGTCCATTGGTGAAACTTTTTTAATAAATTTTTCTCTTTATCTCAAATGTTTTGGTTTATTCAAATTTGAATAATCTTTGTCCGGAACCGAGCTATTTGGCCTTCATTCCATTACCCTAATAATTCTGCTTGCGATATCCGTGGCATAGTTCCTTTTTCCTTAATTCTTCATTTTTGTCATTTATTTTGGCTTTACATGCCTCTTGCTTCTGTCCCGTTATTTGGGTTCACATTCTCATATTATTTCCTTGTCCATCGACTTTGAATAAGCATCAACTTGTATGTTGTGCCACTTACAATGATCTGTTCTACCAATTGGTCCACAATGACTTCACTACTGCTGGGAGCATGTATAATCCGAATGTCTTTGTTTCTTTGTTTCTGAAGAGAGAATTCATAACTCATAAATCGAACACCATTGACCCCACCTACGAATGACTGGCTCATCATTGTTTAGCAAAGCAACCCCATTGTTTTTCTACATGTTGCTCATGTTTTAGCTAGCTCGAGTTATGTGTAGTTTACTATTTCACATCGAGTCAAGTAGATGTTCACTTTCACTATTGAGCTATTTCTAATTGTCTTGTACAAACCATAACTAATCTTCCTGAAAGAATTCTCAGTATGGTTCAGTCATTCACTATATATCATTAACTATTTCTAGAATTGTCGTTACTGATACACAAAAATGGTTAGCGCCAAATTAATCGATCCAAATTTCAAGTGTGTCAAGTCCACTTTCAATAGCATGTGAGTGAATTTATCCTACCAAAACCATCTCTTCGGAATCAATGCCCATGGAAAATATAACTAATATCTGACAATATAATTCACGTCATTTTACCAAGAATTTCATGTACTAAAAATCATTTACAAAAAAAAATTAAAACACAATTAAAAAGTTGTATTATTTCATTTTTGTTTAGTTAGTATATAACACAAAAATAAGGTTAAAATATATGGAAAACACACAATTTTTACAATGAGAATAATAGTAACCTAATACGACATTATAATTTCATAATAAGTTAACAACGGATAATGATGATCCCCGTGCATCAAACATGCCTAAGGCAAAACTATGTTCGCCAAAGGCGTGAATTTGAGAATGTGATCACATTTGGATGAAAGTTTCCTTAGACAAATGAAATCACATGTGTTCATGATACAACTTTATAAAATTCTAGCCCGCACATCGGGCGGCCGGGCCACTATGCTAGTACAGTGAAAAGCACAAACATACATAAGTAATTGGAAAGCGATAACACTAATTACCTTTGATCCTTGGGTTCCTTATTTTATAGTAGTTTGGCACTGATCCCTCTCTCTGAATAATAGTGACAATGTTAATGTCAACCACAACTTACTCCTCAAATCTCAAGTGTAGGTTACAATCGTTTCTCGAGTATTTTCATGTCCAACATAAATAGTCAATGCATTTTTGGTGCTTTTAGAGAAATAAATACAACATGCTCTTTCCATCATTCATACATGAAGATCATGTCTTTTTTCAATGAAAAAATAGTGCGCAATTTCTTAACTAGTAGCACACTATAGCATACGAGGAGAGGCCACACTAAAGTTTGGCAATTTTTCTTATGATTGGTGAGAGAGTCCTGGACTAGGGGGTGTCCGGATAGCCAAACTATCATCATTGGCCGGACTCCAAGACTATGAAGATACAAGATTGAAGACTTCGTCCCGTGTCCGGACGGGACTTTCCTTGGCATGGAAGGCAAGCTTGGCAATACGGATATGTAGATCTCCTACCATTGTAACCGACTCTGTGTAACACTAGCCGTCTCCGGTGTCTATATAAACCGGAGGGTTTTAGTCCGTAGGACAAACAACAATCATACCATAGGCTAGCTTCTAGGGTTTACCCTCCTTGATCTCGTGGTAGATCTACTCTTGTACTACCCATATCATCAATGTTAATCAAGTAGGAGTAGGGTTTTACCTCCACCAAGAGGGCCCGAACCTGGGTAAAAACATCGTGTCCCTTGTCTCCTGTTACCATCCGCCTAGACGCACAGTTCGGGACCCCCTACCCAAGATCCGTCGGTTTTGACACCGACATTGGTACTCTCGTTGAGAGTTCCTCTGTGTCATCACCTATAGGCCTGATGGCTCCTTCGATCGTCAACAACGACGTGGTCCAGTGTAAGACTTTTCTCCCCGGACAGATCTTCGATTGGCGGCTTTGCTGCGAGCCAATTAAGCAGCCATCTGGAGTAGATCAGCTCCGCCCACCGCCATCAGGTCGATTTGGAAGTTTGAACTATCTGCCGATATCGCGGAGACTTGATCTTGACGGATTCGAGCCACAGCCGAGCGCCGCCTGTCACGATGGGCATGATTTAGCTCTGGATGCTGGGCGGTGCGGGAGGCGCACGAGTCCGCTCCGACCCTTAGCTCGGAGCCGACTGCGCCGATCGAGGATGTGTGGCTGGACACCGCCTCGGGGGCTGCTACCTCTACGGCGATAGAGCCGAATACCGACCCTGTCCCTTGTGAAGCTCGTGACTCCAAGCCACCGGACTCCCCTCCGGACCCCGAACCCTCCGCGCTCCTGCCAATCGAATCTGATTGGGCGCCGATCATGGAGTTCACCGCTGCGGACATCTTTCAGCATTCGCCTTTTGGCGACATCCTGAATTCGCTAAAGTATCTCTCTTTATCAGGAGAGCCCTGGCCGGATTACAGTCAGGACGGTTGGGATGCGGACGACGAAGAAATTCAAAGCCCACCCACCACCCACTTTGTAGCCCCTGTCGACGACTTAACCGACATGCTAGACTTCGACTCCGAGGACATCAACGGTATGGACGACGATGCCGGAGACGACCAAGAACCAGCGCCTACGGGGCACTGGAAAGCCACCTCGTCATACGACATATACATGGTGGACATCCTAAAGGATGGGAATGGCGATGGAATAGCGGAGGACGACCCCTCCAAGAAACAGCCTAAGCGCCGGCGTCTGCGGCGCCGCTCTAAATCCCGCCACAGCAAAAATGGAGATTCCGGCTCCGGAGACAATAAAACCCCGGACAGTGCCGAAGACAACCCCCTCCAGCAAGATGCAGCATAGGAGGATGGAGAAGCTAGCCCTCGTGAGAGAGCGGCAGGCAAAGAGGTAGAGGATGATAATTACATGCCTCCCTTCGGAGACGAGGCAAGCCTCGACGACGACGAACTCGTCGTGCCTGAGGATCCCGTTGAACAAGAGCGTTTTAAACGCAGGCTTATGGCCACGGCAAGCAGCCTCAAGAAAAAGCAGCAACAGCTTAGAGCTGACCAAGATTAGAGGAGGAAGCACATAAACGTACATCACCAGCACAATACGGCCGACCGGCCACCTCGTGGCCGCGACAGAGAGGCATCTAGGCCCTCCACTCAAGCCGTACCCCAGCGTCGCTCAAAAAGTATAAAGTCATGGGGGAACGCGCCGGACTTGAGAGACATATTGGAGGATAAGGCAAGACAAGCTAGATTGATCTACGGATCGTGTGGGCGCCCCACAATACGCGATGACAACCGTCACGCCGGATATAGGAACTCCGGCTGGGCCAAACACAGTAGACAAAGCTCGCTTGAGCTGCGTCGTGATATAGCCCAATACAGAGGCGCCACACACCCACTATGCTTCACAGACGAAGTAATGGATCATCAAATCCCCGAAGGGTTCAAACCCGTGAACATCGAATCATACGACGGCACAACAGATCCCGCGGTTTGGATCGAAGACTATCTCCTTCATATCCACATGGCCCGCGGTGATGATCTTCACGCCATCAAATACCTCCCACTCAAGCTTAAAGGACCAGCCCGGCATTGGCTCAACAGCTTGCCAGCAGTATCAATTGGGTGTTGGGAGGACCTGGAAGCCACATTCCTTGATAACTTCCAGGGCACATATGTGCGACCACCAGACGCCGATGACCTAAGCCACATAATTCAGCAGCCAGACGAATCGGCCAGACAATTCTGGACACGGTTCTTAACCAAGAAAAATCAAATCGTCGACTGTCCGGATGCAGAGGCCCTTGCAGCCTTCAAACATAACATCCGTGACGAATGGTTGCCCGGCACCTAGGAAAGGAAAAGCCGAAATCAATGGCAGCCCTCACATCACTCATGACCCGCTTCTGTGCGGGAGAAGACAGCTGGCTAGCCCGCAGTAACAATCTAACCAAAAACTCTGGTAGTTGGGATACCAAAGACAGCAATGGCAGGTCGCGTCGCAATAAGCACAAGCGCCGCGTTAACGGCGATAATACTGAAGATACAGCAGTCAACGCCGGATTCAGAGTCTCTAGACCCGGTCAGCGGAAAAAGCCATTCAAAAGAACCTCTCCGGGCCCGTCCAACTTGGACCAGATACTCGACCGCTCGTGCCAGATACACGGCACCCCCGAAAAGCCAGCTAATCACACCAACAGAGATTGTTGGGTGTTCAAGCAGGCAGGCAAGTTAATCGCCGAAGGCAACGACAAGGGGCTGCATAGCGATGACGAGGAGGAGGCACGCCCGCCGAACAATAACGGACAGAAGGGTTTTCCCCCACAAGTGCGGACGGTAAACATGATATAGGCAACCCACATACCCAAAAGGGAGCGGAAGCGTCGCTCGAGGGCGATATCTGCGATGGAGCGGTCGCCCCAAAGTTCAATCCGTGGTCCTCCTGTCCGATCACTTTTGATCGAAGGGACCACCCCACCCGTATCCGCCATGGCGGATTCTCCGCATTGGTTTTAGACCCAATCGTCGATGGATTTCACCTCACTAGAGTCCTGATCGACAGCGGCAGCAGCCTGAACCTGCTTTATCAGGATACAGTGTGCAAGATGGGCATAGACCCCTCAAGGATTAAACCCACAAGGACGACCTTCAAAGGCGTCATACCAGGTGTAGAGGCCAATTGTACAGGCTCAGTTACACTTGAAGTGGTCTTCGGATCCCCGAATAACTTCCGAAGCGAGGAGTTAATCTTCGACATAGTCCCGTTCCGCAGCGGCTATCACGCACTACTCGGACGAACCGCATTTGCAAAGTTCAATGCGGTGCCACACTATACATACCTCAAACTCAAGATGCCAGGCCCTCGAGGAGTCATCACGGTCAACGGAAACACCGAACGCTCACTCCGAACGGAGGAGCATATAGCGGCTCTCGCGGCGGAAGTGCAGAGTAGCCTCTTAAGGCAATTCTCAAGTCCGGCTATTAAGCGATCGGACAGCGCCAAGCGCGCCTGCAGTAACCTACAACAAGACCACCTGGCACGTTCCGAGCACGCGTAGCAATGCGGCCCCAACCCCAGCCCTCGCGAAATCGCGAGACCAGTACCACGCGTACATCACTACGCTCTGGAGGTACCATGGGCATAGGGGGAGGGGCACGACCACGGCATGCCCAGAGTGCAGATCAACCACACCAGGGGCTCCCAAATTTGTCACCTTTTTTTCTCATTCTCAGGACTCCGTTTTCCAGAAGCCCTGTCCGGCAGTAGATCTGTCGAACTCACGATGCAACAGCCAGGGAAGCAGAAAAGGTACGACGAGTATCCAGGTGGTCTCCATCACGAGCATTATACCTGTTTTACATAGCATTCCGCAGCACACCCCTGGAGGGGGGCATGTTAAATAGTCCCACCCCTCGCTTATCGCACTATTTGTATCATTCTGCCTTCATTGCAGTATTTTTTGAATAAACAATGCATCACCTTTTGCCTATCATTGCATTCCTATCTATATATGTTCACTTATGACATGTTGCACCCGTACATCTTGGTACCGCCAAATACACCAAGGGCTTAAGTTCCCCAAAGTATGGTGTGATAAGTCCGAACACTTTCACAAGTGCGGCACCCCGAACTTATAGCATTATATGCATCGGCTCCGAATCATGTCTTGGGTCAATAGTTGGGTTTGCCCGGCTCCCATGTTTTGGTACCTTACGTTCCGTTATATCGGCTAAGCTAGCGCTGCGAGAACCACTGCGATTGTGCCCTAGTTGAGCTGGGTTGAGCACCTTAGTGGAGAAAGCTAAAATTGACCGTCATGATAAGGCGAGAGTTGGTCGTTGTTCGAGAGGTCTTCTCGAGTCCCTAAAGACTTATGCCGCTTAGAGCGAGGAGCCGGCTTTGTCCGGCCCCAGGCGTGGATAGCGCCCCGAATTCGGTCTTCCGAACACTAGGGGCTTCACCGAAATTTAAAATTATAGAATTCTATGGCTAAGTGAGAGTGTTCAAGCATTATAAGTCCGGTTGCCTTGTTCGTTGTGTTGAGTGCCTCCCTAGAAGGACCCAAAAATGGGAACAAGAGCGCTCAAGTTTATCCCGAACACCCCAGCACTCGTGGCGTGGGGGCTGAAGCCAACGACTTGCCATCTCTCAGGTTTGATAAACGGCTTCACAAAAGGTAATATTTTAAATTAACAAGCGTTGCTTAGCGCATATGAACAAAGTTTTCGGCGCACAGGATAACAAAATGCGAGTCTACTAAAAAATTACATCTTTGGAGCATTCACCCACAATAATGCGGGCACCCTTCAGGACACCCTTATAATACATCTCGGGCGTGCGATACTCCTTGCTTGGCGGAGGCGCATCCGTCACAAGCTTCTCGGCGTCCATCTTGCCCCAGTGCACCTTAGCACGGGCAAGCGCCCGACGGGCACCTTCAATGCAGGCGGAGTGCTTGATGACGTCAACCCATGGACAAAGCGTCCACCGGCCGCCGGACGGACGAAGTAGCTCCTGTGCATGGCTTCTTTGGGCCACAGCCGAACTATGAGGCCCTTCAGGGCCCGTTCGGCCACCTTGTGGAGCTCGACCAGCTGCTTCAGCTGGTCGCTCAGGGGCACCGAATGTCCGGCCTCAGCATACTAAGACCAGAACACCTTTTCCGTCGAGCTCCCCTCCTCGGCTCTGTAGAACGTGCCAGCATCGGACACGCTACGGGGCAAATCTGCGAACGCTCCTGGAGAGCTCCGAATTCGGGTAAGTAACAGGTAATTCACTTTTGCATGCTTACTTTGCACGAATAATGCCTTACCCGCCGCTATCTGCTTTACTGCCTCGATCTCCTGGAGGGCCTTTGGGCTTCGGCCTTAGCGGCTTTGGCACTCTCAAGAGCCGACGCGAGCTCAAACTCTCGAGTCTTTGAGTCACGCTCCAAACTCTCGTGTTTTTCCACGAGAGCCTGGAGCTCTTGCCGCACCTCCGCCACCCGCGCCTCCTGCTTCTCTCGCTCGGCGCGTTCCGCGGCCGCATTGTGTTCGGCCATGGACACCGCCTCCTTCAGGGTCGCCACCTCGTTCATCGCCCCTGGAATACTCATGTTATTCCTGTCATTCTTTGGCAACCAAATCCTTTTCTATAAGGTACAACTTTAATAAGGTGTTACTTACCATCCTGGTCCTCGACCTGCTTCTTGGCACGGCCGAGCTTGCTCGCGGACCGCTCAAGGCTCTCCTTCAAGGCATTGACCTCCGCAGATTAGTCGATCGAGGTCAAGCGCAGCCACTGCATTCCCGTATTGACATATTTGTGTTAGACTCCTGCGTATATCTTTTAGATCCTCGGTTCGGCTTTTCTTTGAAACACCGAACTGAGCATCGAAACTCTTGTCTATGCAGTACTATTTTTACATATCTTGAAACCCTTACCTCAAAGCCTGTTAGAAGGCTGGTACAGGCTTCGGTCGGCCCGCTCTTGGCGGACCGAACTTTCTGAATCACCGCACTTATAACAGTGCGGTGTTCCTCTTTAATGGAAGCGCCGTTGAGCACCTCCAGCAAAATATCTTTCGCCTCCGGTTGGATGGAGGTCACCGGCGTCGCAGTCCCGCCCTTCTTACGAAGAGGCCGCCCACCGGACTCCGGAACCACTGAAGGTTCCGGTGCGGAGTCCGGTCCAAAGTCCGGGAGGTTGCTCTGCGGCACCTCCGGGGCCCCCTCCTCCTGGCCGGTCCCCTTCTAGGACCCCACCTCGGCGTCGTCTACGTCACGAGGGGAGGACGCGGTCGGAAGTGAAGCTCTATTCACATCCGACGAACCTAGGGACCCGCTTGATGAAGCGGGGAGATCATCCCTGGGCGGGCTGTATGGTCGTGTTCGGCATCAGAAGACGCTATGCGGCGAAAGGAAAATCATAAGTTATTCTGGGATCCGAACACTTACGATCTCGTGAGGGGCTTGGCCCTCGAGGGCCACTCCTCCTCGCTGTCGTAGGCGTTGGTGGAATAGTCCGGAGGAAGGGTCCTTCCCTTCTTGGACCCTTCGGCCTCCCCCGTCGGGGAAGCCTTCCTCCTCTTCTCTCCCCCCGCTGGGGGAGAGGCCTCTTTCTTCTCCTCCTCGCCTTCATGGGAGGAGTCCGCCTCGGAGTCATCGGACGATGAGTCTGATAACACCTGGCGTCGGGAACTCCTTTGGGTTCCCATGGCCTTCTTCTCCGGCACCACGTAAGGCGTCGGGACCAGCAGCCCTATCAAACGGGCATCCGCTGGGTCTTCTGGAAGGGGAGCCGGACAGTTAACCTGTCCGGACGTCTTCTGCTAGGCCTGTTAAAGGTATTGGGAGTTTAGATCCCACATAGAGTCAAACCATAGAAAGCAAGTGTCCCGTAAAGGATAATATAGCTTACCTCGCCAGCTTGACGCTACGAGCTGAATCCGGGATCTTCGGTAGCGGATGCGGGAGCCTCGACGCCCTTGAACAGCGCTCTCTAGGCCTCTTCGTACATAGTGTCGAAGAGCCTGCTCAAGGTCTGGTGCTTTGCCGGATCGAACTCCCACAAGTTGAAATCCCGTTGTTGGCACGGGAGAATCCGGCGGATGAGCATGACCTGGACTACGTTGACAAGCTTAAGCTTCTTGTTCACCAGGGTTTGGAGACAGGATTGGAGTCCGGTCAGCTCCTCCGAATCGCCCCACAACAGGCCCTTCTCTTTCCAGGAGGTGAGCCGTGTGGGGATGCCAGATCAGAATTCGGGGGCCGCTACCCATTCAGGGTTACGTGGCTGGGTGATGCAGAACCACCCCGATTGCCACCCTTTGATGGTTTCCACGAAGGCGCCCTCGAGCCAGGTGACATTGGGCATCTTGCCCACCATAGCGCCTCTGCACTCCGCTTGGCTGCCACCCACTACCTTCGGCTTGACATTAAAACTCTTTAGCCATAAGCCAAAGTGGGGCTGGATGCAGAGGAAAGCCTCGCACACGATGATAAACGCCGAGATGTTGAGGATACAATTCGGGGCCAGATCATGGAAATCCAGGCCATAGAATAACATGAGCCCCCAGACAAGGGGGTGGAGTGGGAAGCCCAGTCCGCGGAGGAAACGGGGAAGGAATACCACCCTCTCATGGGGCCTGGGGGTGGGGATGAGCTGCCCCTCATCGGGGAGCCGGTGCGCTATATCGCTGGACAAATATCCGGCTATGCACAACTTTTTGATGTGCCCCTCCGTGACGGAGGAGGCCATCCAGTTGCCTCCCGCTCGGGACATGGTTGGAGAAGGTTGAGGTGAGATGTGCGGGCTTGGGCGCTGGAGCTCGAGTGCGCAGAGATGGATAAGCAAAGGAGGAAGAAGGCGTAGGTGAAAAGGTGGATCTTTATCCCCTTATATTTGGGCGGACGAAACTATGCGTCCCCACCAGCCCGATAAAACTCACTTATCTCCCAAGCGCCGCAATCAATGGCGCGGTTGGGTTACCCACGTCCGTATTGATGAGGATCCCGGAATAAGGGGACACGATCTCTACTTTGACAAGACGTGCCAAGGAAACCGCTTCGCTAAACGCACTGAGGTGGAACAATAAAAACGATTCGAGTAAAAGCCGTGCCGCGGTGTGACGTCATGCCACGAAATACGTCAGCAGATTGAACTTGTGTAAATATTATTCTCTCTACAGTGGAATGTGGAATTTATTTTGCAGAGTCGGACACTATCCTGGTGTTCAAAATCTTCTGTGAATTATTCGGAGGAGGAACCCGCCTTGCAATGCCGAAGACAATATGCGCCGGACTTGTCGTCATTGAAGCCTGGTTAGAGGCTCTTGTGAGTCTGGACTAGGGGTGTCTGGATAGCGAACTATCATCATTGGCGGACTCCAAGACTATTAAGATACAAGATTGAAGACTTCGTCCCGTGTCCGGATGGGACTTTCCTTGGCGTGGAAGGCAAGCTTGGCAATACGGATATGTAGATCTCCTACCATTGTAACCGACTCTGTGTAACCCTAGCCCTCTCCGGTGTCTATATAAACCGGAGGGTTTTAGTCCATAGGACGAACAACAATCATACCATAGGCTAGCTTCTAGGGTTTAGCCTCCTTGATCTCGTGGTAGATCTACTCTTGTACTACCCATATCATCAATATTAATCAAGCAGGAGTAGGGTTTTACCTCCACCGAGAGGGCCCAAACCTGGGTAAAAACATCGTGTCCCTTGTATCCTGTTACCATCCGCCTAGACGCATAGTTCGGGACCCCCTACCCAAGATCCGCCGGTTTTGACACCGACAATGGGCCTATTCGTGAAATAGCACGCTATATTGCGGTAAAACAGTATAGCTTCTAGCGTGATGTTTTATTGGCAGCCCACTAGCCCAAAGACACAAATCTGACCAAGCCCAAAATTGGAAAAATAGCCAATCCCCCATCCCACCAAGCGCTACTAGTCCCCAACTCTCTACTTTATTCTCCACCCAACCACGTAGTCATGTGCGCCGGCGGCAGCTTCTTCTTCCTCCTGTCTAGCCCGTCTTCTTCTATTCCTCGCTAGCCTTCCTTTGTTTTCCTTGATCTTCCCCGTTTGCGGCGGCATGATGTCGCCGCCAGCTGTGCTGCTGACAAGTGAGGCACTAGGAAAGTTCTTTGGGTTCGTCGGTTCATGATGTGCGTGTTGGATCATGATGTTTGCTAGATCTTAGTTCCCAATTATGTTACAAGTTATCCATCTTAACTCCTAGCACTCGATTGATTGATCGTCACTTTGTTAAATAGCTAGCTACATGGAGTACTTCAATATCCCGCAATGAGAGGTTATTCTTTAGCAATGGACATCCCAGCGGCACATAATTCTAAATTTATATTTTTTTTCTCGATGTTGTTGCCTCATGGGTTGTTGATGTTAGGCCACATTAAAGCTTTTTAGTACTTTATTATTAAACTATATCATTTATTCTTGTTAAAATCCTTTAGTTTTAGGCTATATGGCATTACTTTGAAACAACATTTGTAAATAGCTCGCTATACCATGTATAGCATCTGGAGGAGGCCACCCCTATTTCTCTTAACACACTATTTTTTGTTTCTTTTTCGAAAGGCACGATCATTTATTATTACTGCTGAATGCACATAGCTCACTCCCACAAACAATTCATCGTAGAACATGAGGCCCGTGCACGATTCTTCTCCACCTTTAGCTTCTATCTCTGGCAGTAAAATAAAACATCGAGAATATGTAGCACGAACACAACATCAGCTCGCAGATGCTTTCGGGGAAGTTGTATAGGTAACTATGGCCTATACATTTATCTGCAAAATAAAATATTGTAGGAGGATTATATACATAAGGTAACATAATTTACGTGAACTTAAAACAACACATTATATTTTTAATGCATTGTCATCTTATTTTTCAGATGATGTTATGAAGTCTGTCATTGGTTGCATATCTTTGTTTGCTTGTACAAGTCTATCGGATGGTTTGAACGAGCTTAAGACTACTAAAGTATCTGTTCTCGCCTTTTTTAGAACGTAAATATGAACCATGGTTATTCTTTCAAGTGATATTTTTTAAGATCATTCTTATCATTGATTTAGTATAATGTCTTCATTGTCATGTCTTCAGAAAAGTAGTAGATTTTGTTTTGATAGCAGACAACCATGTAAAAATAATGGTTGTTTTGGCTTACCAAATTGTTGTTTTGCTCTAAAGTAGGTGTATTTTGATGAGTTAGGAGAAATGTCAATATTGAAAGATAAAATAATATCTGAACCACTTTGAACATTTAGTTTGTGTCAACCAAAATTAACCTTATATATTTATTACTACATGGCTTCTGGTTCCACTCTTTGTTGGAGATGGCCCATTATTAGCTGCAAGTCATATTAAATTGATGGTGATTTTTAGAACAATTAGTTCTTGTGCAACATTTGATACGTCATATAACGGTCTTAATCAATGTTTTCCCATAATTCCTCGATGCAAAAACACTAATGCTATGTTTAAATATGGATTGTTTTCCTTAGGCCCCATTTTCCTTAGATATCCCATTTTCGGTGTTGCTTTGAGTTACTTGAAATGGTTTTAGGTACTTTTTACTACAGAACGAGAAAGCATATTACGGAATGAATAAAAAAATTAGTCCATGGGTTTGCTAGGCTGTCCGCACACATACGCTGAACCCAACATATATCCTTACTAGGATGTTGACTGGTAGATGTTTGCACCATGTCTCTAAGTTATGTAACCGTTTTACTACTTAATCCAGTCAAGCCTCCATTTCCTTACATAATAGGTGTTGAAGCCTTGAAGTTGAAGTGTAGGACGCGAGATGATCTTGGTCCTTGAGGCATCACTTTTCATAATAGTACAGAGAAAGCACATACATTTTTTATTGGTACTAATTAGTGGGTATGTTGTCCAAAAATAATTTGATAGCGAGAGGCCAATAAAGTCAAAACATGTCAAACTCCAAAAAACGAGATATGTTTCTCCATTGTCTAATCACAACAAAGGGGTCTGTTTGTTTCTTTCGGATTACAATCTCAATGATGTCTACGTCCAAGCAGACTAGCTACTATTACATATATATTTTCCTTTTCACTATACTTTTTATGAAATATGTCTTGAATATATGTCCTCCAGAGAACATCTTCTCGACAACTTTTAACACACCATATTTCTTCAAGTAGTGTAACTAATAAATACTTATATAGGACTACAACATCTTAATATTTCATAACATAAGATGGCATTTCCCCTACAAACAAGTGAAATACAAAGAATACAATAATGTTACTATTACTAGGGAGAAAACAAAGGGAAAATGGACAGTAAAAAATTATTTCCTTTATTATCTAATATTTACAAGAATTAAATGATGTGGTTATACTTTGCTCGACAAAAAGAATCTATTGAATAGTAACACTAAAACCATTGAAGAAGCTTATGTGAGGAGTGTGAAACCATCAAAGAATGTGATAGAGTATGAAGAAACTATCATAGCTTTCCCATGTTTCGTCCCTTCCCCGTAGAGAACCATAGTGAGAACCACCAACATGGATAAATTTATCTAAAGGCCAACTAACGTTGGACATTAGCAAAGCAACCCATATTGATGTCCATCATTTTTCTTCATGTTACTCATGTTTTAGCTAGCTTGTGTTATGTATATTAAACATCAAGTCAAGTAGATGTTCACTGTCACAGTTGAGCTATTGCTAATTTTTATGTACAAAACATAACTAATTTTCTGTGACGCCCGGATAATTAATCCGTAACTCGGATGAAAATGTTTTATACATGAAAGTTGCTCAGAACGACGAGACGAATCCGAACACGCGGTCCATTTGTCAGCCACACATCCCTAACATAGCGAACATGCATCCTTTCCCCTCCGGTTCATCTGTCTGACAGACGTCCGGAACCGGGAAAACTTTCCCGGATGTTGTCCCCCTTTACCGGTATCGTATAACCCTATGTTAGAACACCTCTAGCATCGCTTATTGTCTGATTATGCATATGTTCGCATGTATTTACTGTTTTTCCCCCTCTTCTCTCCGGTAGACTCCGAGACCGCTGTTGATGCCACTGTGTTCGACTACGTCGACGACGACCCTCCTTGTCTGAGCAACCAGGCAAGCCCCCCCTTTGATCATCCCGATATCGCCCATTCTATACTCTCATGCTTGCATTAGATTTTGCTACTGTTATCGTTTGCTCCTATCCTGATGCATAGCCTGCTTTTGTACCTGCTATTGTTACCTACCTGCTTATCCTAAACTACTTAGTATAGGTTAGTTAGTGATCCATCAGTGACCCCCACTTGTCCTTGTTGCCCCTGCTTCATCATCGACGACTCGATCAGCGTGATCGACGACCAGAGCCCGACACCTGGCATCACATCATGCCCCTTTTGTTGCTCGACTCTGCAGAGCTACTATCAAGTGCCGAGGGTGATCCCTCATAACACACTCTTGATGATAATTCTGTAGTGTAGCTATTCGGTCGTGGTCATCAAGGGTGATTTCCTCTTTCACCATTCCTGATACGGCTCTGTCGTTCAACACCTCAAGTGTGAACCTCGAGGGTGGTCCCTCTTACGTTCACCTTGATGATTACATTGAGTGGAATCCACCAGGGGTGATTCCTCGGGTTTTCCCCTTGATGTCTGGACACACAGTTACCTTGACTTTACTTGAGACCTTTGTTGAAATCGGGCAGGCCCGTTGAGCACTCGCGAGTTGATGTGAAAGTCGGGCGGGCCCGTTGAGCACCCGCGAGTTTTCCACATGGCACGGCCGGGCAGTCTGGGCCCTTGCCGTAAGTCCATGAGACGGAGCGACGGGGTCACCTTATCGTGAGTCTCTGCTCATTTCCGTGAGCCCCCAATGCAATAACAGGTTTGGGTATTTGTTCTGAGTTGGCCTCTGGCCTTTACGCACTAACCACCACGCGAGAATAGATATGGGCCTCGACGTCGTGGTATCAGCCAAAGCTTTGTCAGACGTCCAGTTCAGCAGTGCGGCACGGTCGGATCGTGCTGGCCATCCGAGGCGGTGCTAGTATCCACCCTGCTCGCAACGACCCGGAGTGTTGCGGGCGATGGGCCCAAGACCCCGGAGTGCTTAGGATGTAGACCGGCGGGCTGCGACGTGTTGATCTTCTGAGGGCGGGCATTGACCCCAGAAAGGTGTGTCCGGCCAGAGGGATCGAGCGTGTTGGGTAACGTGGTGCACCCTGCAGGGAAGATATATATTCTAATACCGTGTCCACGGTAATGGACGTTCAGACTTGTATCCAGATCTTATATAACTAGAAATGGATACTTGAGATATGTGATGGACATATGGCTCCGAGATTGCTTTCTCGTAGGGAGTCGAGGAAGGATCTCTGGGCGTTGATGTTACAACATGTTTGTTAAATATAAACTTCTACTCTTTACTCTTCTACATGCTGCAAGGTGCTCGGAGCTGCTTGAAGATGCTACTCTTTGATAGGCTAGTCCTTCCTCTCTATTCTGGTATTCTGCAGTTCATTCCACAGATACAACCCTTCCATTTGATACCAATGCATACTTAGTATAGATATGATGCTTGCGAGTACTTTGGATGAGTACTCACGGTTGCTTTGCTACCCCTTTTCCCCATTCTTTCTTCTTTCCGGTTGATGCAACCAGATGGTGGACCCTTGGAGCCAGATGCCACCGCCGATGGATGCTACTGCATGAAGACCGCCGACGACCAGGAGTAGTTAGGAGGTCCCAGGCAGGAGGCCTTGCCTCTTCGATCATGTTGCTTTTGTGCTAGCCTTTTTATGGCATCCTTGTTTAACTTATGTCTGTACTCAGATATTGTTGCTTCCGCTGAGTCTTGTGTATCAAGCTATATATTCGAGCCCTCGAGGCCCATGGCTTGTAATATAAAGCTTGTATTATTTTATTTGTGTCTAGAGTTGTGTTGTGATATCTTCCCGTGAGTCCCTGATCTTGATCGTACACATCTGCGTGTATGATTAGTGTACGATTGAATCGGGGGCGTCACAAGTTGGTATCAGAGCCAACTGCCTGTAGGATCCCCCTTTCCAACTCCTTGGCCGAAGTTGAGTCTAGTATTTGAAAAACTGATTTGCTAACATGGTTGTGTGGCTTACAGGCCCACGTTGCCATTTGGTGGTATTAGGATCTTTTACTCCTCGTCTATACTCTGGGATTCTAATCTCTCTTATATTTCGGGTTAAATAGTTTTATTAACTCTAACTCTAGGTTCTCGTAAATACTTTCTCCCGGAGAGCTGTCACTCCAGATGATTGCTTGGTGCACCAGAAGATCCTGAAGATAGTCTCCGATGTTTTACCGTGACCCTTATACGATTTGCCATTGCGATCCCTACCACCGATAAATCCTTATGAGTAACTACCTACATTGTCGTTCATACCTTCATCCCGAGTTGCTCTTGTTATTACAAGATGCCCCGAATTACTCTCTGTTGTCCTGAGAATCCGTTGAGCCTACTGCCTTGCAGTTCTTTGCCACATGAATACCCCTGCAGATAATTACTCATGCTTGCCGAGTATCCGTTCGTCCATAGTTGTTCTTTGTTTCACAGAATTCTTTGGAATATTATCCGATCTTCCGAAAATCCTTAGTAACCTATTGCTCTTGCTCCTCCTTGTCTACTTGCATTGTGGATGCTTTCCATATGTCTGGCAATATTTAGTAGTATCCTTTGTCATCTTTAATTTTGAGAATTTGATTGAATATGTTGGTGAATGCTTGCAATCACCAAACTAAGTTAGAATTCTTCCATTCGGCTCAGACATCGCCCCTGACCTGAGCTGGTGCTCGACAAATCAAACCTTGATTGATTGTCGATCTATGTCTATTCAACTTACTTGTCTTTGATCAGAGCCTCTTCTTCTAATCCCCCGTTTTGGAACTCATAATTCCCTTTGCCTTCGAGCTTTGATTTAGTCAGTTGTTTCTATAATTTGATATACTTGCATTCTTTCTTCTTCTGGGTGAGTACCGATGCTCACATCAGAACCCTTGTGGACCACTAGATCCTTTGTTGGGTTTTATCCGACAACGGCCTTCATATTCAATAACCTTGTGAGCCTTTCCTCGGATACATAATGCCTTTGGTAAGTTGTATCCTCTGCTTCCTCAACCATGCTCTACTTCTAAGCGTGTGTTAATTACTCCTGAAGATCAGAGTATATGTTCCTAAGATAACCTGATGGGTTGAACCTATGCCTTCCATAATCTGTATGAACCCGGAAACTTCCACGGGTCATACTCTACTGGTGTTATGCCAGATAAAATCTCAACACTATGGCTTCGTCTAAAATGAGAAGTGAATGAAAGGTTATACATTGAAGAAGTGGGAGTCGACCTTGAACTTTGTGTTCATGCCCATGAACACGATGTATATCCTATCATGGAAGCTTCTTGTTATAATAATAATCCCCTTGTGATAAGTTCATCTCATGTATATATTTGGTCCTTTGCAACCGTGATTCCGACCATATTGCTCTTCTTTGACCCCCTTTCTAGGACAAGTTGAATTACTTGCCTTCTGCAGATCATTTCACTCGTCCAACCTCCGTTCTGCTATACCCTCGAGTAGTTACCCTCTGGTATCTCGAGATTATCACGGAACCACATAACCTCTTATGGGGTTTTCATCAACTATTATTCTCACCGATTCAAATTTTCCACGGGTTCTGAGTTGTTAGACACTCGAGAACACCGATAATTGATTCAGGTCTCTATTGCTTTGTTTAACCTTCCTTCCAACCTATCATATCTGAGCAGTGATAATTTCCTGCTTATGTAAACACCTCGGTGTACAACTCTATCTGTAAGACCTTGTTACTATTGATGATGACATTCTGGTAGCCACCGATGGACGAGAACTTTGCCTATTGGTCCGCCTCGTCTTAACGAGCAGGAAAATGGTTCTCTCGTCCCTCGCCCTTGGTACCAACGTTGTCGCCAACATAACTGACAAGTTGTCCTCTGACCTGCCTTGCTATCATGACCGTGCAAAATGTAACGCCTTCTTGCTTTTAACCCACATGGTTGGCCCATAACCCATAGGTCCCAGGAAAGAAACCTGACTCTCCTGTACATCTCTGTCTTCCTAAATTGTTACTCACGCTTGGCTTCGTATGTAATTCACGAGCCACCTTCTTTTGATCTGTTCTGCTATCAGATGCAGTACTTATTTTCGATGCGCTGGATCCCTTTCACACTCTGTTTCAGACATCGAACGATTGTCCATCCGCTTGAAGCTTCTTATTGCTCCTCCTTACCTTGCTCTCGATGACTTTCTTGAATTTCAACTCGAGAGATGCCTCTATGCCACATAGCGAGATAGCCCCCAGGTACCTATCTTGTGTAAAGCCCCGTCCTTTTCGAGTCTTTCCCCCTACTACACCCCTTAAATCTCGGGACGAGATTTCTTGTAGTGGAGGAGAATTGTGACGCCCGGATAATTAAGCTACAGTAATCCCAAGTTAATAGTGCCACGTCACCACTCTTACTGTTGCGAATCCTCGATTGAGCCAAATCGCAATCCAAAATCAAAGTCCAAAATTCAAATTGCCAAACATGAAAACTAAAATGTTCATCATGTGGCAAATATCCTTTTGGCAATATTAGTGGTGAACCAACATTTTTGCAAAGTGTTTAAATGCCCTAAACAAATTAAAAAAATGGTTAAAACATTGTTTAAATGCCTTTTGTTTTATAAAGATGCTGAGCTAATTTATTTAACTACCAAACTAATTGTGGCAGTAGTCTAAATTATAATAATAATTTAGGTTCAAGATTGGTATTTTGTAAAGAAAACAGGAACCCCCCCTCCCCTAGTGGGCCTCGTGGCCCAGCTGGCCATTCAGCCGGCCGGCCAGGCCGGCCCACACGCCCTTCACACCCTTCCCGTATAACCCCTCCCCGAAACCCTAGCCAGCCTAAACACTCCCACTCCCCCGATCCCCACCCTCTCCCTCCAGCGCCCCCAGGGGAGAGCCCCACGCTTGGTCCCCCCACCACTCTCGATTGTTGTCACGCCCCCTGGGTGCTCCCTGCCCGATTCCTCGCTCCTGAACCCCCCCCCCACTCCCCCTCGATCTCTCTCTCCCTCGCCCCTCAGGATCCAGATCGGGATCGGGCACTCCCGTCGCCACATCGCAGCTCACCGATGCCTGCGCCCCGCCAACCGTCGCCACCTCGCCGGACCACTACGTCGCCGGCCGTCGTCGCCTCGTCCTCCACGACTTCCTCGACCTCTTCCTCGCCCCGACCTCACTGACGGACGCCGCTCGCTGGAGCCGTTCCGCGTCGCCTCGCCTCCTCATCTCTTCCTCAACCAGCCTCCTCGAGCCTCGCCGGCGTACCCCTGCACCAGGGGTGAGCGCCTTCCCTCCTCTCCTCTATGTCCCGTCGTAGGACGCTGTTCACCGCGTTCACTGCTCTCGACGCGCGTGCCGCACCGCAACCCTTCCATTGCGCGCGCCGGGCCTCGCGCGCCACAGCTACTCGGCCTCGCTTCGCAACCCCGCTGCCCGCACCATTGTGCCCACCCGCATTGCTGCTCGTCATTGTCGCGACGCCTCCCTTCGTCCGACCGAGGCCGACGTGGCTTACTGGTGCCCTGGCGCTTCATTGTGCACTGTGCGCAAGCACAAACGCGACCACGGCTGGTGCCAATGACAGTCGGGGCCCGGCCCCTGTGAACGAAAGTTAAAAAAATTAAAATGTAAAAAAAATTAAATTGTTATGATCAATCAATTAATTAAATGGTTATTTAACTTAATTAAAGTTTCCTTAATTAACTTAATAGTAGTTGACTTGTTTTCTTAGTCTGTTAGTTTATGACATGCGGCCCAACCTTTTGCTTAATAAAATGTGTTAGTTAAATTAGTTTAACCCTGAGTCACTTACATGTGGGACCCGCAACACTGTTCTTTCAGATAAGGTTGACTAGGTCATTCTTGATTTCAGCGATGGGGCCCTCTGTCAGCCCCACTTACACATCTCTGGGTACAATCTCTGTGTACCCATAGCAATTACACTTGATATATTTTCGAATTAAAATAAATCCTGTTATTCTTTAGAAATGGTTTAATCTTTGAAAATTAATATAAATTAATCCGTAACTCGGATGAAAATGTTTTATACATGAAAGTTGCTCAGAACGACGAGACGAATCCGAACACGTGGTCCATTCGTCCGCCACACGTCCCTAACATAGCGAACATGCAACCTTTCCCCTCCGGTTCATCTGTGTGACAGACGTCCAGAATCGGGAAAACTTTCCCGGATGTTGTCCCCCTTTACCGGTATCGTATAACCCTGCGTTAGAACACCTCTAGCATCGCTTATTATCTGATTATGCATATGTTTGCGTGTATTTACTGTTTTTCCCCATCTTCTCTCCGGTAGACTCCGAGACCGCTGTTGATGCCACTGTGTTCGACTACGTCGACGACGACCCTCCTTCTTGTCTGAGCGACCAGGCAAGCCCTCCCTTTGATCATCCCGATATCGCCCATTCTATACTCTCATGCTTGCATTAGATTTTGCTACTGTTATTGTTTGCTCCTATCCTGATGCATAGCCTGCTTTTGTACCTGCTATTGTTACCTACCTGTTTATCCTAAACTGCTTAGTATAGGTTGGTTAGTGATCCATCAGTGACCCCCACTTGTCCTTGTTGCCCCTGCTTCATCATCGACGTCTCGATCAGCGTGATCGACGACCAGAGCCCGACACCTGACATCACATCACGCCCCTTTTGTTGCTCGACTCTGCAGAGCTACTATCGAGTGCCGAGGGTGATCCCTCATAACGCACTCTTGATGATAATTTTGTAGTGTAGCTATTCGGTCGTGGTCATCGAGGGTGATTTCCTCTTTCACCATTCCTGATACGGCTCTGTCGTTCAACACCTCAAGTGTGAAACTCGAGGGTGGTCCCTCTTACGTTCACCTTGATGATTACATTGAGTGGAATCCACCGGGGGTGATTCCTCGGGTTTTCCCCTTGATGTCTGGACACACAGTTACCTTGACTTTACTTGAGACCTTTGTTGAAGTCGGGCGGGCCCGTTGAGCACCCGCGAGTTGATGTGAAAGTCAGGCGGGCCCGTTGAGCACCCGTGAGTTTTCCACATGGCACGGCCGGGCAGTCTGGGCCCTTGCCGTAAGTCCATGAGACGGAGCGACGGGGCACCTTATCGTGAGTCTCTGCTCGTTTCCGCGAGCCCCCAATGCACTAACAGGTTTGGGTATTTGTTCTGAGTTGGCCTCTGGCCTTTACGCACTAACCACCACACGAGAATAGATATGGGCCTCGATGTCGTGGTATCGGCCGAAGCTTTGTCAGACATCTAGTTCAGCAGTGCGGCACGGTCGGATCGTGCTGGCCATCCGAGGCGGTGCTGGTATCCACCCTGCTCTCAACGACCCGGAGTGCTGCGGGCGATGGGCCCAAGACCCCGTAGTGCTTAGGATGTAGACCGGCGGGGACCTCTCTGCTGAGCCTAGGTAGGGCTGTGACGTGTTGATCTTCCGAGGGCGGGCGTTGACCCCGGAAAGGTGTGTCCGGCCAGAGGGAACGAGCGTGTTGGGTAACGTGGTGCACCCCTGCAGGAAAGATATATATTCGAATACCGTGTCCACGGTAATGGACGCTCAGACTTGTATCCAGATTTTATATAACTAGAAATGGATACTTGAGATATGTGATGGACATGTGGCTCCGGGATTTCTTTCTCGTAGGGAGTCGAGGAAGGATCTCTGGGCGTTGATGTTACAACATGTTTGTTAAATATAAACTTCTACACTTTACTCTTCTACATGCTGCAAGATGCTCGGAGCTGCTTGAAGATGATAGTCTTCGATAGGCTAGGCCTTCCCCTCTATTCTGGCATTCTGCAGATCATTCCACAGATACAACCCTTCCATTTGATACCAATGCATACTTAGTATAGATCTGATGCTTGTGAGTACTTTGGATGAGTACTGACGGTTGCTTTGCTACCCCTTTTCCCCCTTCTTTCTTCTTTCCGGTTGATGCAACCAGATGGTGGACCCTTGGATGCTACTACATGAAGACCGCCGATGGATGCTACTACATGAAGACCGCTGACGACCAGGAGTAACTAGGAGGTCCCAGGCAGGAGGCCTTGCCTATTCAATCGTGTTGCTTTTGTGCTAGCCTTTTTAAGGCATCCTTGTTAAACTTATGTCTGTACTCAGATATCGTTGCTTCCGCTGACTCTTGTGTATCAAGCTATGTATTCGAGCCCTCGAGGCCCCTGGCTTGTAATATAAAGCTTGTATTATTTTAGTTGTGTCTAGAGTTGTGTTGTGATATCTTCCCGTGAGTCCCTGATCTTGAGCGTACATATTTGCGTGTATGATTAGTGTACGACTGAATCGGGGGACGTCACATTTTCCTGACAAAATTCTCAGTATGGTTCATTCAATCACTATAAATCATTAACTATTTCTAGAAATGTCGTTACTCATAAAAAAATTGACAAAAATGTTCAACGCCAAATTAATTGAAGCAAATTTCAAGTGTGTCAAGTCCACTTTCAATAGCATATGAGTGAATTTATCCTACCAAAGCCGTCTCTTGAGAATTGATGCCCATGCAAAATATAACTAATATCTCAGACTATAATTCACATCATTTTACCAAGAATTTTATGAACTAAAAATCATTTACACAAAAGAGATATAAAACACAATTTAAAAAGTTGTATCGTCTCCTTTTTGATTAATTAGTATATAACACAAAAATAAGGTAAAAATATATGGAGAACACACATATTTTACAATAAGAATGATAGTAACCTAATACGACATTGTAATTTCATAATAAGTTAACAATGGATAATGATGATCCCCTTGCATCAAACATGCCTAAGACAAAACTATGTTCACAAAAGGAGCATATTTGAGAATGTGATCACATTTGGATGCAAGTTTCCTTGGAAACATTAAATAATATGTGTTCAATTGTTTGTCCTCGGCAAAAAAACAAGCATTTCAGCTCACTGCAGGATCAATATACACTGAAACATTTGTTCTTTTTGTCCAGGACAGATCCAGTCATATTTTTTCAATCCCACAGTTGGATCATGTTATATTATAGGTGTGTTCGTTCAATATTTTTTTCAGGATTTTTGAGAACTTTTACACCGTCGAAAACCTTAACTATGCATGTCCGCAAATAATTTATTCTACGCTCCGGCCATCCCATGGCAATGAAGCAGCCAACCAGATCCACCCCGCATGCAAACCTCCCTCCTGTAGTGGCGGTGGCAAAAGATCCATCAGTTTTACGACCGATAGTTCGCACAAGCTTTCACAGTAAAGAAATCAATAAGTTTGATTATATGTTACATGAGAGATTACTATCAATTTACGACCATGCACCTGAGTAATGAAGTTAACACTTTTTATTACATGTCACACGGGCTATTACTATCAATAGATGACCATGCATCTATATTAATGAAGTTAACACTTTTTACTACATGCCGCATAGGCTATTATGATGAAATGTATAGAGGAGCACGAGGATGGGCGCATGTTTTCTAGTTGATTGGGTGCACCGTATAGTCGAAGTGGAGAATAAGGATTTTGCGCTCAGGCACAGTTTAGCGCCACCATATAGTAAAAGTAGCAAATATATTCAACCACATTAATTCGAACATCATGGCTGAGGGTTTAACTCAGATGACACTATTTACACTAAAATGTTGTTGTCTCTTGGGGGTACATCTGGAGCACTCTCTTCATCTCTACTACAGCTTACAAGTATGAGTGGACATAAATAAGCATGGAGCTTTAATTTGGTCGAAACTCATACACACACCCCACACATAGACTCAACCCAACACTCCCCCTCAACTTCTAAAAAAAACACTCCCCATCAAATGGGTGATAAGTATCTATCATTACCATCTTTTTACAAGCTAAACTATATTACTTGAGTCCTAACCCTTTGTTAGGCAATGTACTACTTGATTCTCCAGGCTTATGTGATTTAATTCTACTAACAAACATCACTGTGCGTTGCAACGGGAGAGAAAAAAACATGCCCCTAGCCCAGTAAGCATGGCTCAAGACTCCCACGGGTCTACATCCTCTACTTCAATATGGCGCCCTACCCGTGTCACTACTTATCCTTCTTTTCACCCTCTCTAATAGTGAGCGTGGTGTCCACCCTATCACAATATGTCTGATGGTCAATCCCAAGGCAATGATCTCGGCCACCGTGTGGCTCACCTTCATTGAATCGCACTAGTGAAAGAGAATGCTTGGAACATCTTTCAATTTGTTAAAATACTAGCTTAAATATCATGGAGCACTGAGCAAAAAAAATTGCCCATTGAACTATTAGCCACAATAGTTGCTTCTAAATTGATGTGGCATCCTTCTATTTATGTCTTGTGTATGAGTGAAAAAATATTCAGTCTCAAAAGACAACGAATAAATGAGAGCAAAAAAGAGAGTGTTATTAAAATTGCATGCACGCCTTATGTACTCAAATGAGGCTGAAGAAGCAATATGCCCTTTAGTCATATACGCACAAAGGGATAGAGTCATTTAGAAAATGTTTGAATTATAAGCATCAACTTGTATGTTGTGCCACTTACAATGATCCGTTCTACCAATTGGTCCACAATGAATTCACTAATGCTGGGAGCATGTATCATCTGAATGGCTTTGTTTCCTTGTTTCTGAAGAGAGAATTCCTAACTCGTGAATCGAACACCATTATCCCCACCTACGAAAGACTGACTCACCATTCTTTAGGGACCCCTCCCTCTCTTTTCATTGTCCTCTAGCAACAAAACAAACACTGTGAGACGCAACCTAATCAACTACTAGATCTGCAGAATAAAACACACCACATCATGCTTACTCAAGCACATGTAGGACGCATCAAGAGCCAATCGTGAGCTTGTAGTTGAATTTTAAAATCATCCATGACAGATCAAAAGCAGATCATGAAATTAAAAAATCATCAATGAACTCCACCAATCCACCTCGTCGTTGGTTCTACCCACCTTGACCTCTTTGGCAAGAGGCCCGTGCCACAGACGTGGTGGCGGCCTATAACCTCCTCCTTCTAAATAGGGCACAACCATTGGGAGAGATTTGAGTGAGATGATGGCGCCCTGATGTGGAACTACACTAGCACGTCTCCACCACACTCACCATGGACCCCTTCCATGAGGTGAGGCTTGCAAGCTTCATAGTTTGTCTCCTTCATCTCTGGCTATTACCTCCACCGCAATGGAATCGTTGATTCCGGTGAAACCCCACTCGATTCCTCCTGCATAGAGCCTCCTCAACACCTCTGACAGCCTCCTGGGCAGGCATCACACACGATAGTATGCGTAGAGGCTCTAATCTTTCTACGACACTTCCGGCGAAGCCTTACCCTACAACAGTGGCCGCAAGTGGCCATATGCTACAAATATACAACACTTCAGCTGCTGCCGAAAAATTTGTTCCACATGGGGGACCATGCAGGACCTCAATAAAGTGGTTGTTTTATATCACTTTGTGCTAGAAATGCTTCTCCAACAGCTTCCCTAAAATAGAACACCCACAAAACGACAGTTGCAGTGTACTTTAGGGCACTAATTTTAGGACATTGTTGGAGATGAACATTTTCTTGTGCCCTAGAATTCACTTTTTTGAGCCTCGAATTTTACTCCAATAGCTTTTTTGCGCTCTATTATTGGGCTATGGTTGAAGATTCCATTAGTTTTTTTAGGGTTTTTGAATTGACTTCTCAATTTTTGAATTCCCCAATTGTCCAGACTCACTAGAAAGCACAAAGAGCAAGGAACTATGTCGCCGCTCTTCTTCCCTATCAGATATTCTTTTTCAGCTTACTTGAGGAAGAACAATTAACAACCAGGTTCAATGCAACTAGCACACCAAGGCCCTAAATCCACCACGCGGCTCTACTACAATTACCAGCCACACCTCCTATAAGAAGCTCTCATTTGCGTTTTCTTTCAGCAACCAGAAAAAAACTTCTCCTTTAATCCACTATAAGATAGCAACATTAGCGGCCCAACAACAGATTCAGGCAACACATCTCTTCTCTGCTTCTTTGCTACAGTACTCACTACACCCGCATAGCTACCTCCAGTGGATAGTATCTGTACATACATCACCCATCTCTCCTTTCACCACCAAAGACCAACACCGCAGACCTATAGGTTCTTTTACTTGCACGCATTATCAACGGTCATCTCGGATGAGCTTTTGATTTCTGGCAACCAGCCAGCCACACATCCGCCTCTTGCTGCTACCCCAGCACCCATGACCTACAATTCCTGCACGAGCCAGAAGGAGGGGACCACTCCCTGGTTGCACACCAAAAGCTTCAGTACCAATTTGCTGCGCTGCCCCGCGCTCCTGGCCACAAGCACCTCTTCTCTCTACTCTAGTCCACCGCCACCAGGGGTTCTCCCCCCTACTCTAGACCAGTTCCTCTCTGGTAAGGGCTAATGATGTGTTGCACCTTCTCCCATGAAATTTTCCCCTCACTCCAGAAGTTCCACTAGCACCACAACCTCTCTTCACCCACAACTACGACTACGAGCATCAACTTTCCTCCCGTGACAAGCAATAGCTTTAATTAGTTGTAACCTGGGTGTCATGCCATGTTTTTATTAATGGACCATACCATGTTGTTTCTTGGGGGAAATCGGTAACACTCTCTTGCTCTCTAGCTATAACCTACATGTATGAGTAGATATACACAAGGGTGGGACTTTGTGCCAAACCCATACACACACCCCACACATACACTCAACCCAACATATATCCTTACTACTCAATCCAGCCAAATCTCCATTTCCTTACATAATAGGTGTTGAAGCATTGAAGTTGTTGTGTAGGACGTGCGATGATCTTGGTCCTTTAGGCATCACTTTTCATAATTGTACAAGGAAAGCACATACATTTTCTATTGGTACTAATTAGTGGGGCATATTTTCCAAAAAGGATTTGATAGTGAGAGGCCGATGAGGTCAAAACATGTCAAACTCCAACAAAATGAGTACTTCACCATATTTTTGTTGTAATTATAGAGGTTATTAACATGGTAATTATTTCGGGATTGAAACATTTCATCGTTGCAACATCTCCACTACATATGATTCTAATATTTTTGTATATAACATGAGTTTGAATATATATTAACAATTTTTTGTACCGGTCATCAAATAGTGTATATTTCCGTATGTATATGTGGACTTCTGTTCAAGTCTATTTTCCTTTTCCCGCTCAAATATCCCGTTATCATTTTTTGAGAGGGAAATAATGGGAAAGATCCTACTACGCTTCTAGAAATTATTTTGGTGGAAAACGTATGATGGAGGGTGAGTAGCCAGAGCTACCTTATAAAGGATCTAAGCACTCTTGCATTCCCTCTTTGAGTCAAGGTTTTTCTCTATATGTATCATTAGCAAAGTATTCTTTGAATATTCTAAAACATTCATGAATGGTAGGTGTGCTACCATCAAATATGATCATGCTATTGTGATTCCATTAGCTCCAGCATACAAGAAACCGTCCCAAAGAAGCCTTTGTTTTGGTTCCTGGTTTTACTTTCTTCTACAATATACATGAGTTGCATGCCCAAATTCCACTCTTGGTTCAACATCCACCAAAAGTTTTGGCTAAAGTCACATCCAAAAGTAAGAGTGTTGCAGTCCTTCCTTAAAATATCTCTATTATAGATCATGTCAAGTAAAAGCCAGAAAAGAGCCTATGTTTATGTTTACAATTTGGCTTCCATATCCATGACATAGGGGTGGGAGAAGGATCATGATTGGTTATAGTGTTGTAAATTTTGTTACTATAAAAAAAGAACCTTTCCCATAGAGAGTTTCTAGGAGCCATCATCATCAAAGTAGCTTAATTTATCAAGAATAATGACAAGGTTGTTGCATTGGGAATAGGCCATGGATGATAGGGGTGAAACATATCATATATAGATTCATAGGTTAAGGCCTTCAGAATGGTGTTCTCCTCATCAATAGTAAAATAATGCAATTGGGTGGATTTAGATTGCATAGTATGATAAGACCATGTGTCCTACCAAAACCAAACAGTATCACATCTCCCAAAATCACATTTACCCAAAGACTGAAATTGGTTCCATGGAGACATACAATCTCTCGAACAAAAAGAGCAATACCTACCAAAGTGTTGTGGGTAGACATGTCAGAGTAATGAGCTTCCAAGATGAAGTTCATCTAAGGGATGTTCTTTTTGTTGAAGAATATGCATACTATGGGCCCGTTCGGAAGCTCTCCAGCTTCCGAAACGAGCCAACTTCTCGCCGGAGCTGGGCGAGCTGGCTTTTCGCGGGAGATGGCCTTGCGTTCGGCTGGGCGAGCTGGCTTCAAGCGGGAGAAAACGGTTCGAGCGTCGGTCACATGAGAAAATGGTTCGAGCGTCCACTTCGGGATGGCAATTGAGTGTAATTTCCTACAACTCCTGCTTCTCGGTTTTTCGAAGCTAGGCCGGGGCTGCTCCCAAAAATTGCACTGCCTGCTTCAGGAGCCAGATTCTCGGAGCACTTCCGTTCGGATAGCTTCTCGCGGGCTTCTCGGGAAGTTGGAAGCCAGCGAACATCCAAACGGGCCCTATGTATAGGAACTTCATCAGTAGAGCAGAATTCTGCACTCTCAGATGAAGTACCTCTACACCACAAGACTTGGACCTACATGCAAGACCTCACTTGGCAAGACCTTTACCACCTAACAATATCTTTGCATACATAAAACAACACATCTGTATCACTTTCTTACTGAAGGTCTGAAGCATAACTAAATTGATTGCTTTTTTCAAGTTAGAATTAATATAATTTGTCTTTGTACGACAACACATGCATGTCTTGAATTGACCAGATTGAATGATAATGTGATGTACATAATATATTTATTTTTTCCAATGTAATCGTAAAGTAGGATTATATTTGTTTCTTAGATTGAGAAGCAAATATTGTAGATTGAGAAAAAATATTTAGTTGTTTTGAATGGTGGACACTCGAATCATGTTGTTTCTGATTATTTCCATGTGTACTCTTTGCAGTGGGGAAAAAATTCAAGATATTGTCTGTCTGAAAACCATAGAAATCAAAGGAAGGGTGAAATGGGGGGATTTAAAAAAATCCTCAAGGATCTTTGTCACTCTCAAAACCAGTCAATAATGGTAAGATCACTTTCTTACATTATAGAACATTCACCCTTGTTCTTATGATTTGACATTCTCCCCTTTCAAGATTATGTACTTTTGTGCTAAAATGAGTTTGAAATTGTATTTGATATACCTAGATAACTATGTCTTTTGGAGCGTCAGTTTGCTTTCATCATATGTTTTAATATTTACTTAAACATCACAGAAATAAACATGAACTGATTTTCTTGCAACCAATATCATATTAGGAGATTTCCCTGTTGTTGGATGTTGAGTCTTCGAAAAATGGCTTAGAGGGAATGAAGCAGGTAAGATTGGCACTTGATTTTTCATTTATTGTCTTTAGAAGGTATGGACATTCAGAATATTATGTTTAAGCTATTTATGACACCGATGTAGGTTGCAAAGATGTTAAAATTGAACAAAAGAATTAGTTTAGCAACAATAGAAGATGGTTCATATATTTATGTATGTCCTGGACACAAGGCAAAATATGGTTTCTAGAAAGGCGAGTCAACAATCGATACAAACCAAGACTCTAATCGGTTTTGTTGTACGGGACAAAAAATCCTCACTAAACACCACAGTTTTAAATAAACGACTATAGCTCCGCTATAGCCCGCTCTAGCCTTTTCAGCAGGGTGCCGCTAATGGTCGCCTTCACAAATCGCCCGCTATAGCTTATTTGTAGGTCCGCCGCTATTTTCCATTGCCTGCTATTTAAAACATTATAAACACAAGCAAGGGAGAGATAAGTATTGCGAAAATATAGGAAAATCGGGGGCACTCATGTGGAATCACAAGAACTGATATGCAATAAGCTTGTACTATCTATTAGTCCACATGCATGGAAGTCTTATTATCTCGATGTCCTCCTCTAGTACTTGCTGATCATGGACGTCATCCTTCTCTTCTTTCAGACCAACGATCATACCATGTTCATCCTCTTCGTGCACCAGTAGATGATGGCCTATATTTTCGGCGTCCTCCTCTGGTACTAGCAGAGCAAGGCTCATATTGTCCGTATCCTCCTCCTGAACTACTGGTTTTGAAAGATCAGAAGGCTTCTCTGGCTATAGCTCCACATATTACTCTAGATTCAAAAGTGGGCCAAGTAGCACGCCTCCCAACTAAAATCATTTATGAAATTGCAGCCTTGTCCCAAGAAACATTCTGAATGATTTGTCTTAGACTGGTGTATTCAGAATTACATGGAAGACACCAGGACATGGGTTCTTGTTTCTATTTCCCATCGGGCCAATTACTCCCAATATCCATAGAACATAATTCCTGATGTGTACAATGATGCATATGACATTTCATTTAGTCTCCTGATAGGATGTTTGCTAGCACTAGTATGTTCCAACCTTCATTGTTACATGTATCTTCATATTTGGTGATTGATGAGGTTATTTGTATCTTTCTGGATAGTCATAGGAAGTTTTTCTTCTGAATAGCTACGACGTATGTCTAGTAAACTATTACGTATGGTAGATATCGCGATGGAACAAGTCCTGTAGTCTCATCATCACATTGGTGGGCTTCTTTTTTTACTAAAAATCTTATCAAACACCTCCGCCGTCGTCGATTCAGGATAAATTTCCCTAGGATATGCTATCCGTTTACCCAATAAGTTGGCAGCTTGGGGGGGGGGGGCATCTAAATATGTATGATGGGCAATCCCAAGACGATGATATCAGCCACCGCATGGCTCACCCTCTTGAACCGCAAAAGTGAAAGAGAATGTTTGGAACATCTTTCAATTTGTTAAAATGCTAGCTTCAATATCATGGAGCACCGAGCAAAAACAAATTGCCCATTGAACTATTAGCCAAAATAGTTGCTTCTATATTGATGTGGCTTCCTTCTATTTGTGTCTCGGGTATGAGTGAAAAAAATATTCAGTCTCGAAACACAACAAATAAATGGGAGCAAAAGGAGAGTATTACTAAAAGGGTTATTAAAATTGCATGCATGCCTTATATACTCAAACCAGACTGAAGAAGCAATACGCCATTTAGTCATATACGCACAAAGGAATAGGGCCATTTAGAAAATGTTTCAATTATAAGCATCAACTTGTATGTTGTGCCACTTACAGTTATTTGTACTACCTATTGGTCCACAGTGATTTCACTAATGCTGGGCGCATGTATCATCTGAATGGCTTTGTTTCTTTGTTTCTGAAGACAAAATTCATAACTCGTAAATCGAACACCATTGACCGCACCTACGAAAGACTGGCTCATCATTCTTTAGCAAAGCAACCCCTATTAATGTCCATTGTTTTTCTACATGTTGCTCATGTTTTAGCTAGCTTCAGTTATGTGTTAGTTTAAGATTTCACATCGAGTCAAGTAGATGTTCACTTACACAGTTGAGCTATTGCTAATTGTCTTGTACAAAAAGATAACTAATCTACCTAGAAGAATTCTTAGTATGGTTCATTCATTCACTATATATCATTAACTATTTCTAGAATGGTTTGTTACTGATAAAAAATTCAAAAAACTGGTCAACGCCAAATTAATTCAAGCAAATTTCAAGTGTGTCAAGTCCACTTTCAATAGCATGTGAGTGAATTTATCCTACCAAAAGTGTCTCTTGAGAATAGATGCTCATGCAAAATATAACTAATATCTCATAATCTAATTCACATCATTTTACCAAGAATTTTATGTACTAAAAATCATTTACATAGAAAAGATTTAAACCACGGTTAAAAAGTTGTATTATTTCATTTTTGTTTAGTTAGTATATAACATAAAAATATATGGAAACACACATGTTTTACAATGAGATTATTAGTAACCTAATACGACATTGTAATTTCATAATAAGTTAACAATGGATAATGATGATCCTCGTGCATCCAACATGCCTAAGACAAAACTATGTTCGCCTAAGGCGCGTATTTGAGAATGTGATCACATTTGGATGCAAGTTTCCTTATACAATTTAAATCATATGTATTCATGATACAAATTTATAAAATTCTAGCCCGCACATCGGGCGGGCCACTATGCTAGTATAGTGAAAAGCACAAACATACATAAGTAATTGGAAAGTGATAACATTAATTACCTTCGATCCTTGGGTTCCTTGTTTTATAGTAGTTTGGCACTTGTCCCTCTCTCTGAATAGTAGTCACAATGCTAATGTGAACCACAACTTACTCCTTAAATCTCAAGTATAGGTTACAATCTTTACTCGAGTATTTTCATGTCCAACATAAATAGTCAATGCATTTTTGGTGCTTTTAGAGAAATAAATCGACATACTCTTTCCATTATTCAGACTTGAAGATCATGTCTTTTTCAATGAAAAATAGTGCATAATTTCGTTACTAGTAGCGCACTATAGCATACTGAGGAGAGGCCACACTAAAGTTTGGCAATTGTCTTATGATGGGGCTATTCGTGAAATAGCATGCTATATTGTGCTAAAACGGTATTGCTTGTAGTGTGATGTTTTATTGGCATCCCATTATCCCAAAGACACAAATCTGACCAAGCCCAAATAGGAAAAATAGACAATCCCCCATCTGACCAAGTGCTACTAGTCCCCAACTCTCTACTTTATTCTCCACCCAAATACGCAGTCATGTGCACCGGCGGCGGCTTCTTCTTCCTCCTGTTTTGTCTGTCTTCTTCTATTGCTTGTCTTCCTCTGTTCTTTGCCGCTCTTCCCCTGTTTGCGGTGGCACGATGTCGCAGCCAGCTGTGCTGCTGACAAGTGAGGCACCAGGAAAGTTCTTTGGGCTCGCAGGTTCGTAATGTATGTGTTGGATCATGATGTTTGCTAGATGTTGTTTCCCAATTATGTTACAAGTTATCCATCGTAACTCCTAGCACTTGATTGATCGTCGCTTTGTTACATAGCTAGCTCCATGGAGTACTTCAATATCCGGAAATGAGAGGTTATTCTTTAGCAATGGAGATCTCGGCAACACCTAATTCTAAATTTGTATATTTTTGCTATGTTGGTGCCTCATGGGTTGTTGATGTTAGGCCACATTAAAGCTTTTTAGTACTTTATTATTGAACTATATCATTTATTCTTGTTAAAATCCTTTAATTTTAGGCTATGTGGCATTACTTTGAAACACCATTTGTAAATAGCACGCTATATCGTGTATAGCATCTGGAGGAGGCCACCATTATTTCTCTTAACACGTTATTTTTTGTTGCTTTTTCGAAAGGCACAATCATTTATTGTTACTGCTGAATGCACACTACTCACTCACACAAACAATTCATCGTAGAACATGAGGCCCGTGCACAAATTCTTCTCTACCTTTAGCTTGTATCTCTGTTAGTAAAATAAAATGTCAAAAAATCTGTAGCCTGGAACACAACATCAGCTCGCAGATGCTTCTCGGGGAAGTTGTATAGATAACTATGGCATATGCATTTATCTGTAAAGTAAAATATTGCAGGAGGATTATATACATAAGGTAACATGATTTACATGAATGTAAAACAACACATTATATTTGTAATGCACTGTCATCTTATATTTTAGATGATGATATGAAGTCTGTCATTGGTTGCATATCTCCGTTTACCTGTACAAGTCTATGGGATGGTGTGAACCAGCTTAAGACTACTAAAGTGCCTGTTCTCGCCTTTTTAAAAAGTTAAATATGTACCATGGTTATGCTTTCAAGTGATATTTTTTGACATCCTTCTTATCATTGAATTAGTATAGTGTCTTGATTGTCGTGTCTTTAGAAAAGTAGTAGATTTTGTTTTGATAACAGACAACCATGTAAAAAAATGATTGTTGTTTTGGCTTACCAAATTGTTGTTTTTCTCTAATGTAGGTGTATTTTGATGAGTTAGGACAAATCTCAATATTGTCAGATAAAATAATATCTGAACCACCGTGAACATTAAGTTTGTGTCAACCAAAAATGACCTTCTGAATTTATTACTACATGGCTTCTAGTTCCACTCTTCTTTGGAGATGGCCCATTATTAGCTGCAAGTCATATTAAACTAATGATGATTTTTAGAATAATTAGTTCCTGTGCAACATTTGATATGTCATATAATGGTTTTAATCAATGTTTTCTCATAATTCCTCGATTCAAAAACCTCTAATGCTATGTTTAAATATGAATTTTTTTCCTTAGGCCACATTTTCCTTAGATATCCCATTTTCCATGTTGCTTTAAATTACTTGAAATGGTTTATATATATGTGTGCGTGTGTGTGTATGTATGTACACTGCTAAACTATGCCTCACCGCAAATAATTTATTCTACGCTCCGACCATCCCACGGTAACGAAGCAGCCAACCAGATCCGCCCCGCATGCAAATGTCTGTGCTGTAGTAACTGGTGGTAAAAAGATCCATCAGTTTTACTACTGGAAACTAAGTGTATTACGATCAAACCTAAACCCGAAATGAAGTTGTAAAAGTGTCTACGACATTCACTACAAAACAGAAAGCATTTTGCCATCAAGTTTAATGCCAGATTAAGTAGTAAACGAATCTAGTATTTTTTTACTACAGAACAGCAAGCATATTATGGAATAAATAAAAAATTAGTCCATGGGTTTGCTAGGCTGTCCTGTTTAAAATTTGGTTTTAAAAAAATAATTGCCCAATGAAATCTAAATTAATATTAGGTTCAGAGGATTTTGAACAGACCCCTCCTTTGGGCCGGCCCGTTCACCGGCCCACCCTCAACCCAACCTATTTAATTTAAAACCTGCCTAGCCCTCCTTCCACTACCAAATCCCCACCTTTTAAGGCCCCAGGACATGATCGTTCATTGTCAAATTTGTCCAACCCCCATTTCTTTGAAAGATACATTCCCCCTTTCCCTACGGGGCCTCCGCGCCGACCTCCGAACCCGCCGCCCCCCTCCTAACCCACTTCCCGAACCTTTCTCGTCCCTCCCCACCCTCTTCGCCCGACCCCTTCCCTAACCCCTCCTGGACTTGCCCTCAATTTACTGGTGACGCCTTTCTCGCCTTTCCCTCCCTTGTCCCGTCCTTGGCCTGTTCGCGACTCCCTGAGCTCCTGGCCGCCCCCCGCGCCATGGCCTGGCGGGCCGCTTCCCCCGCTTTCGCCCCGCCTTTGCCCTCCATTGCCAACCGCAGCTGTACGTGCCCCTCCCGACCTTAATCAAACCCCTTACCTAGCCCATCCTTTTAGGTTATTACTTATTCTAAGTTGTCTGTCCTGCCGTCGTTCCCCTGTGATTAGAAATTTTAATTGCAAATTAAATTGGTTTTAAATTAATCCTTAATAACAATTAGTGTTCTTCACTTGCATTGAGCCCTTCTACAAATTTATTCATACTTTAACTTGAACTTACCTTGGTTTTCAATTAATAAATTCGTATTTGAAATCTTTCCACATGAAAATTTTACCAAATTAAAAATTTAAAAATTTGGCCTAAGAAAACATTGAATAATAATTATTAAACCCATGTTATTCAAAAATTTAATTAAGTTTTTAAATAACCGTAATGAAATGATTTTTCTAAATCCTAGCAAATTGACCTTAACGCCATTTTAGATATCAATTTTGGTTTATGGGCCATAAACTTTCCTGTTCTGGCCCGGGCAACATCGTTTTGATAATTCTGACTTTTTTCAGGGCAAGTTTTGTATCCTTTTTCCCATTCTTACCTTTCATTTGTTATAGTTTTATTTTGTCCTATCTTCGATCATAAACCTTTTCTGTCGCATTTTTCTGAAATCAATGCAATTTGTATGTTTCAATTTGTTTTCTGTATACAAGTTTCTAAATAAAGGATTATACCTGTTCATTCCCCACACCTGCCACATGAGTGAATGACACCTTTCGCACACCAACTTTTTAGTATGCACTTTGGAGTTCATTCCTTCGCATTTAACCTGTGTGAAATGTCTGATTCTTTTACCATTTGTCTCGTTCCTCGGTTCGTTGGTCCCATTATGGTTATGATGAATCCGGGTGACCCGGGTTTATCGCCCTTACCCCTTTTTCGGAAAGCCCCCTTTGGCCCTTGGGCCCCCCAGCCGGGATTTTATCGGGTTTGCCCCCCCAATTGGGGTAGTTTGTTCCTCCCTTTTCCAAACCCCCAATATTGGTTTGGGTTTTTAACCCCATTTTCCTTGGCCCCCCAAATTTGGGGCCTCGAGGGGGGAAATTTCACACCGGCCCGGGCCCCCCCTTCCCTTGGTTTGACCCGGACCCCCGGGCCAAAGGGTTGGCCCGGGCCCCAGGGTAGGAGGGGTTGCGGGCCTTTTAAGGTGGGTTTCCCCGCAAAGGGTCGTTGTCCCCAAAGGGGGTTTGATTCCCAAAAATTTTTAAACCTTGAAATGGGTTAATTGATGGATAAAGTGGTCTGGTTTTTTAAAGTCCGGGAAACCCTTATTTAAAATTTATTAACCTTTTTAAATCCCCCTTTCCCAAAAGGGGGGAGTGTTTTGGGGAGGGCCCTTTTAACCCGTAAATTTTCCAATAAACCCCGATTCCCCTTTTTCCGGAGTTTTGGGGGAACGACCCTTTTTTTTCCCTTTTCCTTTTCCCAAACCCCAAATGCACTAAAAAGGGGTGGATGTTAAAAGGGGGCCCCTAAAGGGGCCCCACGGGGGTTGGGCCTTTTGTGTGTTTTGGCATTTTTCTTTTTTTGGCTGGGATCATTTTTTCCCCCACCCTTTGTTATATGTTTTTGGGGGTTTTGGGTTTGGGGGGCCCAGGGTTGGTTAATTTTCCCGTTCCGGGGATTTGGGCCCAAAATTTTTTATTTTTAAAAAGTGGCCGCCCCGGAAAAAATTTTTGGGTTCCCTTTCAAAAAAAATTAAATTTCGAATGTGCCAAAAAAATTACCCAAAATTTTCCAATTTTAAAATTTGAAAAATTTTAAAAATTTAACCCTTTTGTTTTGATTTTTTTCCTAAAAAATTTGAGAAACCCATAAAATTTTTTTAAAAAAATTTTAAAATTTTTAATAAAATTTTAAAAAATTAAAAAAAAATTTTTTTTGTTTTTTAAAAAAATTTTTAAATTTTTTGGAAAAAAAAACCCTTTTGGGAAAAAAAAATTTTTTGTTCTTTTGGGCCCAAATTCCCATTTTTTAAAACCCCCTTTTTTATAAAAGGTGGTTTTTAAATTAAAATTTTGGGCTTTTTCCCCAAAAAACCCAAAATTTCCCGGGCCCTGCAAACAAAAATTTCCCCTTTTTCCCTTTTTGGCTTTTTTAAAAATCCACGTTTTGTTTTATTTGGGTTTCAATTTTTTTGTTTTGAAACCCTTTTCCCCAAAATAAATTGATTAAATTTTATTTTTTCTAAAGGGGAAATCTTTTGAAGCCCCTTTTCCCCGCAAGCAAATTTTTAAGGGGGCCAAATTTTTTAAAACCCGGGTATTTGGCCCAAATTTCCCACAAAAAAAAAATATTTTTAGATGTCCATCGTTTTTCTACATGTTACTCATGTTTTAGCTAGCTTGTGTTATGTATATTACACATCAAGTCAAGTAGATGTTCACTTCACAGTTGAGCTATTGCTAATTTTATGTACAAAACATAACTAATTTTCCCGACAGAATTCTCAGTATGGTTCATTCAATCACTATAAATCATTAACTATTTCTAGACATGTCGTTACTCATAAAAAATTTGACAAAAATGTTCAACGCCAAAATAATTGAAGCAAATTTCAAGTGTGTCAAGTCCACTTTCAATAGCATATGAGTGAATTTATCCGACCAAAACCGTCTCTTGAGAATCGATGCCCATGCAAAATATAACTAATATCTCAGAGTATAATTCACATTGTTTTACCAAGAATTTTATGTACTAAAAATCATTTACACAGAAGAGATATAAAACACAATTTAAAAAGTTGTATCGTCTCCTTTTCGATTAATTAGTATATAACACAAAAATAAGGTAAAAATATATGGAGAACACGCATATTTTACAATAAGAATAATAGTACACTACTAGGGAAAAGCCTATACACAGAATCTTATCTGCAGCGCGCTTCAAAATACCACGCTACTGCTACTTAGCAGCAGCGCGTGCCTGCCAAATACGCTACTGACTTAGAAGTAGCAGTAGCGCGTTTGAGGCATACAGCGCTACTGCTATAGTTGCCATGACCTTGGCCCCCCGCTAGCTATAGCGATGGCGTTATCTTGTAGAGCGCTACTGCTACTTGCGTTAGCTGTGCGCTTTTGCCCAACGCTACAACTATCCTACCTTATCCCCACGGGAGGACCGCCTCACTCACACTCTCACTCTGCTCACTCAACGGCGTCGTACGTCGCTCCGCCTGCTCGTTCTCTCGCCGAGGTACTCCCTCCTCCGTCCTCCTCCATCCTCCTCGACATCCTCCCTCCTGCTGCGCCCCTCCCTCCTCCTGCCGCCTCCTCCTCCTCGCGCAGCCCGCCTCCCACCGCCTCGACCTGCCGCCCTAGCTACCTCTCGTCACCCCCACCCCTGCCACTAGTTAGTACTAGATTTAGTAGTAGATGTTAATTTAGGGTTAGCTAGTACTAGATGTTAATTTAGTAGTAGTAGATGTTAATTTAGCTTAGTTAGTACTAGATTTTTAGTAGTAGTAGTGGTAGTTGAACTACTTTAGTTGTAGTTGAACTAGTTTAGTAAGTAAATTAATAAACTAGTTGAACTAGTTGAATTAACAGAACTAATCTATTTTTAGTAAGATAATTAATATAACTAGTTGAACTACTTTATTTTTAGAAAGAACTAGTTTTTTTCTATTTATAGTAAGTTTATATTTAGTAAGAACTAGTTGAATTAATAAAACTAGTTGAACATGTTTTGTTGCTAGTGATAACTTATATGGTTTCAGGTGACCTCCGTCGTCCCCGTCACCGACCCCTCCGACAACCCGCCGTCATCCGATCACCGTACCCTCTCCGACATCGAGGTGAGACCAGCCAAATATCCTTGTATATTTTGTGTTGTTGCTCAAATAGGATATGTGGTTGCCCAAGTGGCCGTTCATGTTCAGTTTACATCTCCGAGTGGCCTATGTTTTGTCGGATGTTGATTAATTTCCGTTCGGCAAATTTCAGGCGCTCGATATGTCCTTTTTAGCAAAGGTCATGCGGATTTTGTCGTGAATTCGACATGACTTGTGCTAGAATATGTACAAGTTTAATCTTTGAATTATGATTGTAGGAAATGTCGTACTCGGACGACGGTCTCCGGGAGTGTAGCTGGTGCCACGACGATTGAGGTATGTGCGACAGGTTCGTTCGGTTGACGACGATCGCCGCTTCAGCATTAAGCTCGAGGAGACCTGCGATGTTCATACGGTGCATAGCTGCACAATAGTTTTTTCTCCATTAAGCATGACTTCAACTATTTCAACGTCTAATTTTCATATTTTACAATTCGACTAGCTTATCCCATGCCATGCAAGACGCTATGTCTTGGAGAGGATGGGTTTTGAAGACCATGAAAATTTTGAAACAAAGAAAATACACCTAAGGACCCATCATGATATGGATTTTGAAGTAAATCTGTATAATGCTCAGTCGTAACCCATTTTGGTTGCCAAAATTGGGAAGCACTTTGCAAAATGTATGGTTTTGATGAGGGTATGATTATCACCATGGATCTTGGTGATCCTGACAGAGGAAGACAATATGGACATTTAGGTCCTTGTTGATACGCTGCCGATTGTACCGCTATGTGAGTTTATCAAACATAGTTATTAACTAATTTATATTCTTTATTTCAAAATAGTTGATAGCTTATTTCCATTGACAGCTTATTTTGATTCTTCAAAGACTGTGCGGAAGATGGTAGATAAAACCCACTACAACAAGGCACCCAATTAACATATAAGGAGAAAAATCATCGATCGCATTTTGTACTCTTCTTGAGAATTACAATGCCTATTATCGAACTCCTCCAAATTATGGTGAATACGTGCCACTAGTGCATGTGTTGAACAACGATAACTTCTCGGAGATACCTGGTAAGATTTTTTACTATTACGACATTCGTGCATTTTTGCATACTTCTAAAACTAGTACATCATTGCTAACTACAAAGTTATTGTTATGTTTTTCAATGAAACTCCCGATGGATTGTGTGCCTCATCGATGTGTTGCATGGTCGCCTCTCAGTTCGAAGATACTGCCGGTAAATCTAGGGAGCTCACCTGCATATCGGTTTCTAAAACCGTGAACACATGATCATCGAGAATGGAAGAAATGTATGGACATTCAAGGAGGTTCTTGGAAGTAACATTCAGCGAAAGGCAAGAATGGGAGACAGGCTAATCTCCATTCTCCATAATGGAGAGTCAAGGGCTATCTTGTTTTTTGTTATTTTACCTTAGAAAATGTAGTAGGTCTTAATCGAATGTAATAGGTCCTATGAGGTACAATATGTTTATTATGTGGTAATGTGTTAGAGTTGATAATGATGATCTTGAGGAGGTGTTATGTGATGTCAATGATGAAAACGATGATATTGAGGAGGTGTTATATGACAATGATGTATTATGATGCTAAGTTGTTAATGATATGATGATGATGATGATATTATTATCATTAGAAAGAATCATGATTAGTTTCAAGTGGATGGACATCCACTTGAAACTAGTCCACGGTTCTTTCACCCCATGATGTAATAACTCATTATGATGTAAAACAATCTCTAAATTCCTGTTGTATGAAAACTTGTGTAAAGGTGTATGAATACAACATGAAATAGAAAAGAAATAAAATACTAAATAGTAGTAGTAGCGTGGTTAGGAGAAGCGCTACTACTAATTAACAGTAGCGATGTTATAAAGAACCGCTGCTAGTAAGTCAATTCAGCAGAAGGCATGCAAGCACACTATTGCTAAGCATTAGTCAGATGGCCTTATCGAGCGCTTGTGCCGCATCGATAGGCCCAAAACCCAGCTGCTGCTAGGCTTTTCCTAGTAGTGGTAACCTAATAGGACATTGTAATTTCATAATAAGTTAACAATGGATAATGAAGATCCCTTGCATCAAACATGCCCAAGACAAAACTATGTTCGCTAAAGGCGATATTTGAGAATGTGATCACATTTGGATGCAAGTTTCTTGGACAAGTTCAATAATATGTGTTCATTTGTTTGTCATCGCAAAAAACAAGCATTTCAGCTCACTTCAGATCAATATACACTGAAACATTTGTTCTTTTTGTCCAGACACATCCAGTCATATTTTTCAATCCCACCATTGGATCATGTTATATTATAGGTGTGTTCGTTCAGTATTTTTTCAGGATTTTGAGAACTTTTACACCGTCGAAAACCTTAACTATGTCTGTCCAAATAATTTATTGTACGCTCCGCCATCCCCGCAATGAAGCAGCCAACCAGATCCACCCGCATGCAAACCTCCTCTCCAGTAACTGGTGGCAAAAAGATTCATCAGTTTTACTACTGAAACTAAGTGTATTACGATAAAACCTAAACCCAGAATTAAGTTGTAAAAGTGTCTACCACATTTACTACAAAACCGAAACGTTTTACCATCAAGTTTAATGCCAGATTAAGTAGTAAACGAATCTAATATTTTTTACTACAAAATAGCAAGCATATTAGGGAATGAATAAACAATTTAGCCCATGGGTTTGCTAGGCTGTCCGCATGTACACCGAGCACTGAATAGCATCTGCATATGTAGTAAAAAGTTTATTACTTTTTACTACATGTTACATAGGACTTTACGACCGATAGTTCGCACAAGCTTTCACAAGAAAGAAATCAATAAGTTTTATTATATGTTACATGAGAGATTACTATCAATTTACGACCATGCACTGAGTAATGAAGTTAACACTTTTTATTAAATGTCACACGGCTATTACTATCAATAGATGACCATGCATCTATATTAATGAAGTTAACACTTTTTACTACATGCCGCATAGGCTATTACGACCAAATGTATAGAGGAGCACGAGGATGGGCGATGTTTTCTAGTTGATTGGGTGCACTGCACGTCAAGTGCAGAATAAGGATTTTGCACTCACGGTAGTTTAGCGCCACCATATAGTAAAAGTAGCAAATATATTCAACCACATTAATTCGAACATCATGGATGACGTGTAACTCAGATGACACTATTCACACTAAAATGTTGTTGTCTCTTGGGGGTATATCCGAGCACTCTCTTGATCTCTACTACAGCTTACAAGTATGAGTGGACATAAATAAGCGGAGCTTTAATTTGGTCGAAACTCATACACACACCCCACACATACACTCAACCCAACACTCCTCAACTTCTCAAAAACACTCCCCATCAGATGGGTGATAAGTATCTATCATTACCATCTTGTTACAAGCTAAACTATATTACTTGAGTCCTAACCCTTTGTTAGGCAATGTACTACTTGATTCTCCGTGCTTATGTGATTTAATTCTACTAACAAACATCCCTCAGGCTGTAACGGAGAAAAAACATGCCCCTAGCCCCGTAAGCATGGCTCAAGACTCCCACGGGTCTACATCCTCTACTTCAAAATGGCGCCTACCCGTGTCACTGCTTATCCTTCTTTTCACCCTCACTAATAGTGAGCGTGGTATCGACCCTATCACAATATATCTGATGATCAATCCCAAGGCAATGATCTCGCCACCGTGGAAAGAGAATGCTTGGAACATCTTTCAATTTGTTAAAATACTAGCTTAAATATCATGGAGCACTGAGCAAAAAATTGCCCGATGAACTATTAGCCACAATAGTTGCTTCTAAATTGATGTGGCTTCCTTCTATTTGTGTCTTGGGTATGAGTGAAAAAATTCAGTCTCAAAAGACAATGAATAAATGAGAGAAAAAAGAGAGTGTTATTAAAATTGCATGCACGCCTTTATATACTCAAATGAGGCTGAAGAAGCAATATGCCCTTTAGTCATATACGCACAAAGGGATAGAGTCATTTAGAAAATGTTTGAATTATAAGCATCAACTTGTATGTCGTGCCACTTACAATGATCCGTTCTACCAATTGGTCCACAATGAATTCACTATGCGGGAGCATGTATCATCTGAATGGCTTTGTTTCCTTGTTTCAAGAGAGAATTCTAACTCATGAATCGAACGCCATTAACCCCACCTGCAAATCGACTCACCATTCTTTAGGGACCCTCCTCTCTTTTCATTGTCCTCTAGCGACAAAACAAACACTGTGAGATGCAACCTAATCAACTATTAGATCTGCAGAATAAAACACACCACATCATGCTTACTCAAGCACATGTAGGACGCATCAAGAGCCAATCGTGAGCTTGTAGTTGAATTTTAAAATCATCCATGATAGATCAAAACCAGATCATGAAATTAAAAAATCATCAATGAACTCCACCAATCCACCTCGTCATTAGTTCTACCCACCTTGACCTCTTTGGCAAGAGGCCCATGCCATAGACGTGGTGGCGGCCTATAACCTCCTCCTTCTAAATAGGGCACAACCACTGGGAGCGATTTGAGTGATATGATGGCGCCCTGATGTGGAACTACACTAGCACGCCTCCACCACACTCACCGTGGACCCCTTCCATTAGGTGAGGCTTGCAAGCTTCATAGTTTGGATCCTTCATCTATGGCTAGTACCTCCACCGCAATGGAATCGTTGATTCCGGTGAAACCCCACTCGATTCCTCCTGCATAGAGCCTCCTCAACACCTCTGACAGCCTCCTGGCCAGGCATCACACACGATAGTATGCGTAGAGGCTCTAATCTTTCTACGACACTTCCAGCGAAGCCTTACCCTACAACAGTCGCCGTAAGCGGCCATATGCTGCAAATATACAACACTTCGGCTGCTGCCAAAAATTTGTTCCAAATGGGGGACCATGCAGGACCTCAATAAAGTGGTTGTTTATATCACTTTGTGCTAGAAATGCTTCTCCAACAGCTTCCCTAAAATAGAACACCCAGAAAACGATAGTTGAAGTCTATTTTAGGGCACCAATTTTAGGCTATTGTTGGAGATGAACATTTTCTGGTGCCCTAGAATTCACTTTTTTGAGCCTCGAATTTTACTCCAAGTGCTTATTTAGCCGATCAGTTGAAGATTCCATGAGTTTTTTAGGATTTTGAATTGGCTTCTCAATTTTGAATTCCCCAATTGTCCGGACTCACTAGAAAGCACAAAGAGCAAGGAACTATGTCGCGCTCTTCTTCCCTATCGATATTCTTTTTCAGCTTACTTGAGGAAGAACAATTAACAACCAGGTTCAATGCAAATAGCACACCAAGGCCCTAAATACACCACGCGGCTCTACTACAAATACCAGCCACACCTCCTATAACAAGCTCTCATTTGCCTTCTTTCAGCAACCAGCAAAAAAACTTCTCCTTCAATCCACTATAAGACAGCAACATTAGCGACCCAAAAATAGATTCAGGCAATACAACTCTTCTCTACTTCTTTGCTACAGTACTCACTACACCACCATCGCTACCTCCAGTGGATAGTATCTATACATACATCACCCATCTCTCCTTTCACCACCACAGACCAACACCGCAGACCTATAGGTTCTTTTACTTGCACGCATTATCGACGGTCGTCTCGGATGAGCTTTTGATTTCGGGCAACCAGCCAGCCACACATCCGCCTCTTGCTGCTACCCCAACACCCATGACCTACAATTCTTGCACGAGCCAGAAGGAGGGGACCGCTCCCTGGTTGCACACCAAAAGCTTCAGTACCAATTTGTTGGCTGCCCGCCTCGGCCACAAAGACCCGCTCTCTCCGCTCTAGTCCACCACCACCAGAGGTTCTCCCCTACTCTAGACCAGTTCCTCTCTGCTAAGGGCTAATGATGTGTTGCACCTTCTCCCATGAAATTTTCCCCTCACTCCAGAAGTTCCACTAGCACCACAACCTCTCTTCACCCACAACTACGACTATGAGCACCAACTTTCCTCTCATGACAATAAATGGCTTTAATTAGTTGTAACTGGGTGTCATGCCCGCTTTTTCTTACACGGACCATACCATGTTGTTTCTTGGGGGGAAATCAGTAACACTCTCTTGCTCTCTAGCTATAACCTACATGTATGAGTAGATATACACAAGGGTGGGACTTTGGGCCAAACCCATACACACACCCCACACATACACTCAACCCAACATATATCCTTACGAGGATGTTGATTGGTAGAAGTTTGCACCGTGTTTCTAAGTTATGTAACTATTTACTACTCAATCCAGCCAAATCTCCATTTCCTTACATAATAGGTGTTGAAGAATTGAAGTTGTTGTGTAGGACGTGCGATGATCTTGGTCCTTTAGGCATCACTTTTCATAATTGTACAAGGAAAGCACATACATTTTCTATTGGTACTAATTAGTGGGGCATATTTTCCAAAAAGGATTTGATAGTGAGAGGCCAATGAGGTCAAAACATGTCAAACTCCAACAAAATGAGTATTTCATCATATTATTGTATGAATTATAGAGGTTATTAACATGGTAATTATTCGGGATTTAAACATTTCATTGTTGCAACATCTCCACTACATATGATTCTATTATTTTTGTATATAACATGAGTTTGCATATATATATATATATATATATATATAAACATTTTTTTTGTATCGGTCATCAAATAGTGTATATTGTTGTATGTATATGTGGACTTCTGTTCAAGTCTATTTTCCTTTTCCCGCTCAAATATCCCGTGTCATTTTTTTAGGGGGAAGTAATGGGAAAGATCCTACTACGCTTCTAGAAATTATTTTGGTGGAAAATGTACAATGGAGGGAGAGTAGCCAGAGCTACCTTATAAAGGATCTAAACACTCTTGCATTCCCTCTTTGAGGCAAGGTTTTGCTCTATATGTATCATTAGCAAAGTATTATTTGAATACGGTAAAACATTCATGAAGGGTAGGTGTGTTACCGTCAAATATGATCATGCTATTGTGATTCCATTAGCTCCAGCCTACAAGAAACCGTCCCAAAGAAGCCTTTTTTTTGGTTCCTTGTTTTACTTTCTTCTAACGTATACATGAGTTGCATGCCCAAATTCCACTCTTGGTTCAACATCCACCAAAAGTTTTGGCTAAAGTCACATCCAAAAGTAAGCGTGTTGCAGTCATTCCTTAGAATATCTCTATTATAGATCGTGTCAAGTAAAAGCCGAAAAGAGCCAATGTTTATGTTTACAATTTGGCTTCCATATCCATGACATAGGGGTGGGAGAAGGATCATGATTGGTTATAGTGTTGTAAATTTTTTACTATAAAAAAGAACCTTGCCCATAGAGAGTTTCGGAGCCATCATCATCAAAGTAGCTTAATTTATCAAGAATAATGACAAGGTTCTTGCATTGGGAGTAGGCCATGGATGATAGGGGTGAAACATATCATATATAGATTCATAGGTTAAGGCCTTCAGAATGGTGTTCTCCTCATCAATAGTAGAATAATGCAATTGGGTGGATTTAGATTGCATAGTATGATAAGACCATGTGTCCTACCAAAACCAAACAGTATCACATCTCCCAAAATCACATTTACCCAAAGACTGAAATTGGTTCCATGGAGACATACAATCTCTCGAACAAAAAGAGCAATACCTACCAAAGTGTTGTGGGTATACATGTCAGAGTAATGAGCTTCCAAGATGAAGTTTATCTAAGGGATGTTCTTTTGTTGAAGAATACGATACTATGGGCCCATTCGAAGCTCTCCAGCTTCAAATGAGCCAGCTTCTCGTCGGAGCTGGGCGAGTTAGCTTCTCATGGGAGATGGCCTCGCTCGGCTGGGCGAGCTGGCTTGTCGTGGGAGAAAATGGTTCGAGCGCCGGTCGCAGAGAAAACGGTTCGAGCGCCCACTTCGGGATGGCTATTGAGTGTAATTTCCTACAACTCCTGCTTCTCGGTTTTTGAAGCTAGGCTGGGCTGCTCCCAAAATTGCACTGCCTGCTCCAGAGCCAGATTCTTGAGCGCCTGCTCGGCTGGCTTCTGCGGGCTTCTGAGAAGTTGGAAGCCAGCGGACATCCGAGCGTGTTTGTGTATAGGAACTTCATGAGTAGAGCAGAATTCTGCACTCTCAGATGAAGTACCTCTACACCACATGACTTGGACCTACATGAAAGACCTCACTTGGCAAGACCTTTACCACCTAAAAATATCTTTGCGTACATAAAACAACACATTTGTATCACTTTCTTACTGACGGTCTGAAGCATAACTAAATTGATTGCTTTTTTCAAGTTAGAATTAATATAATTTGTCTTTGTACGACAACACATGCATGTCTTGAATTGACCAGATTTAATGATAATGTGATGTACAAAATATATTTATTTTTTCCACTGTAATCATAAAGTAGGATTATATTTGTTTCTTGGATTGAGAAGCAAATATTTTAGATTGAGAAACAAATATTTAGTTGTTTTGAATGGTGGACACTCGAATCATGTTGTTTCTGATTATTTTCATGTGTACTCTTTGCAGGGGGAAAAATTCAAGATATTGTCTGTCTGAAAACCATAGAAATCAAAGGAAGGGTGAAATGGGGTTGTCACTCTCAAAACCGGTCAATAATGGTAAGATCACTTTCTTACATTATAGAACATTCACCCTTGTTCTTATGATTTGACATTCTCCCCTTTCAGGATTATTTACTTTTGTGCTAAAATGAGTTTGAAATTGTATTTGATATACCTAGATAACTATGTCTTTTGTAGCGTCAGTTTGCTTTCATCATATGTTTTATTAGTTACTGAAACATCATAGAAATAAACATGAACTGATTTTCTTGCAACCAATATCATATTAGGTGGTTTCCCTGTTGTTGGATGTTGAGTCTTCGAAAAATGGCTTAGAGGGAATGAAGCAGGTAAGATTGACACTTGATTTTTCATTTATTGTCTTTAGAAGGTATGGACATTCAGAATATTATGTTTAAGCTATTTATGACACCGATGCAGGTTGCAAAGATGTTAAAATTGAACAAAAGAATTAGATTAGCAACAACAAAAGATGGTTCATATATTTATGTATGTCCTGGACACAAGGCAAAATATGGTTTCTAGAAAGGCGAGTCAACAATCGATACAAACTAAGACTCATTAATCGGTTTTGTTGTACGGGACAAAAATCCTCACTAAACACCATAGTTTTAATAGCAGGCTATAGCTCCGCTATAGCCTTTTCAAGAGGGTGCCGCTAAATGGTCGCCTTCACAAATCGCCCACTATAGCTTATTTGTAGGTCCGCCGCTATTTTCCATAGCCTGCTATTTAAAACATTGTAAACACAAGCAAGGAGAGATAAGTATTGCAAAAATACAGGAAATCGGGGCACTCATGTGGAATCACAAGAAGTGATATGTAGTAAGCTTGTATTATCTATTAGTCCACATGCATGGAAGTCTTATTCTCTCGATGTCCTCCTCTAGTACTTGCTGATCATGGACGCCATCCTTCTATTCTTTCAGACCAACCACATACCATGTTCATCCTCTTCATGCACCAGTAGATGATGGCCTATATTTTCAGCGTCCTCCTCTGGTACTAGCAGAGCAAGGCTCATATTGTCCGTATCCTCCTCCGGACTACTAGTTCACAACTTCCATGCTCGGCATTCTCCTCTTGGACTATCAGCTCAAGGATTACATCCTCGACATCCTCCTCAATCCTCATGCACCAGAATGTCAAGAAATCTTTCATCAGCTTCCTCCTTGTCCAAGAGGTCAAGGCTACATTACGCATCGTGCTCCCAATTTTGCACTAGAATATTTCAAGCCCTTAATAGACCATGGAAACAATAACGGTATTTCTCCTGACCAGCAACATTGGATGTTTAGCAAATGGCTTGAGACTGACTATGTTATTGCAGGTTCACAACACTTGAGGCCACCTACCGGTTCTGCTCCTGATCATTTGTGGCATAGAATGTTGTGCCCAAGGTCCGAGAATAATCATCCTGGTTTTGAAAGATCAGAAGGCTTCTCTGGCTATAGCTCCACATATTACTCTAGATTCAAAAATGGGCCAGGTAGCACGCCTCCCAACTAAAGTCATTTATGAAATTGCAGCCTTGTCCCAAGAAACATTCTGAATGATTTGTCTTAGACTGGTGTATTCAGAATTACAAGGAAGGCACCAGGACATGATTTCTTGTTTCTATTTCCAATCGGGCCAATTACTCCCAATATCCATAGAACATAATTCCTGATGTGTACAATGATGCATATGACATTTCATTTAGTGTCCTGATAGGATGTTTGCTAGCACTAGTATGTTCCAACCTTCTTTGTTACATGTATCTTCAGATTTGGTGATTGATGAGGTTATTATGTATCTTTTTGGATAGTCATAGGAAGTTTTTCTTCTGAATAGCTACGGCGTATGTCTAGTGAACTATTACATATGGTAGATATCACGATGGAACAAGTCCTGTAGTTTCATCATCAAATTGGTGGGCTTTTTTTTACAAAAATCTTATCAAACACCTCCTCGTCGCCGATTCAGGATAAATTTCCTAGGATATGCTATCCGCTTTTCCCAATAAGCTTGGCAGCTTGGGGGGCATCTAAATATGTATGATGGTCAATCCCAAGATGATGATCTCAGCCACTGCATGGCTCACCCTCTTGAACCGCAAAAGTGAAAGAGAATGTTTGGAACATCTTTCAATTTCTTAAAATGCTAGCTTCAATATCATGGAGCAACGAGCAAAAACAAATTGCCCATTGAACTATTAGCCAAAATAGTTGCTTCTATATTGATGTGGCTTCCTTCTATTTGTGTCTCATGTATGAGTGAAAAATATTCAGTCTCAAACACAACAAATAAATGGGAGCAAAAAGAGATTATTATTAAAAGGGTTATTAAAATTGCATGCATGCCTTATATACTCAAATCAGACTGAAGAAGCACACGCCTTTAGTCATATACGCACAAAGGAATAGGGCCATTTAGAAAATGTTTGAATTTTAAGCGCAACTTGTATGTTGTGCCACTTACAGTTATCTGTACTACCTATTGGTCCACAATGATTTCACTAATGCTGGGAGCATGTATCATCTGAATGGCTTTGTTTCTTTGTTTCAAGACAGAATTCATAACTCAGAATCGAACACCATTGACCGCACTCTACGAAAGACTGGCTCATCATTCTTTAGCAAAGCGACCCCTATTAATGTCCATTGTTTTTCTACATGTTGCTCATGTTTTAGCTAGCTTCAGTTATGTGTTAGTTTAATATTTCACATCGAGTCAAGTAGATGTTCACTTTCACAGTTGAGCTATTGCTAATTGTCTTGTACAAAAAGATAACTAATCTTCCTAAAAGAATTCTCCGTATGGTTCATTCATTCACTATATATCATTAACTATTTCTAGAATTGTTGTTACTTATAAAAAAAATCAAAAAAATGGTCAACGCCAAATTAATTCAAGCAAATTTCAAGTGTGTCAAGTCCACTTTCAATAGCATGTGAGTGAATTTATCCTACCAAAAGTGTCTCTTGAGAATAGATGCTCATGCAAAATATAACTGATATCTCAGAATATAATTCACATCATTTTACCAAGAATTTTATGTACTAAAAATCATTTACGATAAAAGATTTAAACCACGGTTAAAAAGTTGTATTATTTCATTTTCGTTTAGTTAGTATATAACACAAAATAACATAAAATATATGGAAACCCACATTTTTTGCAATTAGATTATTAGTAACCTAATACGACATTGTAATTTCATAATAAGTTAACAATGGATAATGATGATCCTCGTGCATCGAACATGCCTAAGACAAAACTATGTTCGCTAAGGCGATTTGAGAATGTGATCACATTTGGATGCAAGTTACCTTATACAATTTAAATCATATGTATTCATGATACAAATTTATAAAATTCTAGCCCGCACATCGGGGGAGCCACTATGCTAGTATAGTGAAAAGCACAAACATACATAAGTAATTGGAAAGTGATAACATTAATTACCTTCAATCCTTGGGTTCCTTGTTTTATAGCAGTTTGGCACTTGTCCCTCTCTCTGAATAGTAGTCACAATGCTAATGTGAACCACAACTTACTCTTTAAATCTCAAGTATAGGTTACAATCTTTACTCGAGTATTTTCATGTCCAACATAAATAGTCAATGCATTTTTTATGCTTTTAGAGAAATAAATACGACATACTCTTTAAATTATTCAGACTTGAAGATCATGTCTTTTTTCAATGAAAAAATAGTGCACAATTTCGTTACTAGTAGCGCACTATAGCATACAAGGAGAGGCCACACTAAAGTTTGGCAATTTGTCTTATGATGGGGCTATTCATGAAATAGCATGCTATATTGTGCTAAAAAGGTATTGCTTGTAGTGTTATGTTTTACTGAAAGCCCATTATCCCAAAGACACAAATGTGACCAAGCCCAAATAGGAAAAATAGCCAATCCCCCATCCGACCAAGTGCTACTTCTCCCCAACTCTCTACTTTATTCTCCACCCAAATACACAGTCATGTGCGCCGGCGGTGGCTTCTTCTTCCTCCTGTTTTGTCCGTCTTCTTCTGTTCCTCGCTAGTCTTCCTCTGTTCTTTGCCGGTCTTCCCCTGTTTGTGGTGGCACAATGTCGCAGCAAGCTGTGCCGACAAGTGAGGCACCAGGAAAGTTCTTTGGGCTCGAGGTTCGTCATGTATGTGTTGGATCATGATGTTTGCTAGATCTTGTTTCCCAATTATGTTGCAAGTTATTCATCGTAACTCCTAGCACTTGATTGATCGCCGCTTTGTTAAATAGCTAGCTACATGGAGTACTTCAATATCCGGAAATGAGAGGTTATTCTTTAGCAATGGAGATCTCGGCGACACCTAATTCTAAATTTGTATATTTTTGCTATGTTGGTGCCTCATGGGTTGTTGATGTTAGGCCACATTAAAGCTTTTTAGTACTTTATTATTGAACTATATCATTTATTCTTGTTAAAATCCTTTAATTTTAGGCTATGTGGCATTACTTTAAAACACCATTTGTAAATAGCACGCTATACCGTATAGCATCCGGAGGAGGCGACCATTATTTCTCTTAACACGTTATTTTTGTTGCTTTTTGAAAGGCACAATCATTTATTGTTACTGCTGAATGCACACTACTCACTCCCACAAACAATTCATCGAGAACATGAGGCCCGTGCACAAATTCTTCTCCACCTTTAGCTTGTATCTCGGTAGTAAAATAAAATGTTAGAAAATATGTAGTTCGAACACAACATCAGCTCGCAGATGCTTCTCGGGATGTTGTATAGATTATTATGGCATATACACTTCTCTGCAAAGTAAAATATTTTCAGGAGGATTATATACATAAGGTAACATGATTTACATGAATGTAAAACAACACATTATATTTGTAATGCACTGTCATCTTATATTTCAGATGATGATATGAAGACTGTCATTGGTTGCATATCTCCGCTTACCTGTACAAGTCTATGGGATGGTGTGAACCAGCTTAAGACTACTAAAGTGCCTGTTCTCGCTTTTTTAAAAGGTAAATATGTACCATGGTTATGCTTTCAAGTGATATTTTTTACATCCTTCTTATCATTGATTTAGTATAGTGTCTTGATTGTCGTGTCTTTAGAAAAGTAGTAGATTTTGTTTTGATAACGGACAACCATGTAAAAAATGATTGTTGTTTTGCCTTACCAAATTGTTGTTTTTCTCTAATGTAGGTGTATTTTGAAGAGTTAGGACAAATCTCAATATTGTCAGATAAAATAATATCTGATCCACCGTGAACATTAAGTTTGTGTCAACCAAAAATAACCTTCTGAATTTATTAATACATGGCTTCTAGTTCCACTCTTCTTTGGAGATGGCCCATTATTAGCTGCAAGTCATATTAAACTAATGATGATTTTTAGAATAATTAGTTCCTGTGCAACATTTGATATGTCATATAATTGTTTTAATCAATGTTTTCTCATAATTCCTCGATGCAAACACCTCTAATGCTATGTTTAAATATGGATTTTTTTCCTTAGGCCACATTTTCCTTAGATATCCCATTTGCCATGTTGCTTTAAATTACTTAAAATGGTTTATATATATGCATGTGTGTGTATGTATGTACACTGCTAAACTATGCCTCACCGCAAATAATTTATTCTACGCTCAGACCATCCCACGGTAACGAGCAGCCAACCAGATCCAGGTAAACTATGCGTAAGGTGTGTAGTAACTGGTGGTAAAAAGATCCATCAGTTTTACTACTGGAAACTAAGTGTATTACGATCAAACCTAAACCCAGACTGAAGTTGTAAAAGTGTCTACCACATTTACTACAAAACGGAAAGCGTTTACCATCAAGTTTAATGCCAGATTAAGTAGTAAACGAATCTAGTATTTTTTTCACTACAGAACAGCAAGCATATTATGGAATGAATAAAAATTAGTCCATGGGTTTGCTAGGCTGTCCGACACATACGCTCAACCCAACATATATCCTTACTAGGATGTTGGTTCGTAGAAGTTTGCACCATGTTTCTAAGTTATGTAACCGCTTTAGTACTCAATCCAATGAATCTCCAATTCCTTACATAAGGGTGTTGAAGCCTTGAAGTTGAAGTGTAGGACGTGAGATGATCTTGGTCCTTGAGGAATCACTTTTCATAATTGTACAGGGAAAGCACATACATTTTCTATTGGTACTAACTAGCGGGGTTACCCGCACAATTGCGCGGCTAGATATGTTACTGGGTTTCAAATGTTTTTAGATAAAATAGGTTTTGAGAAGCGTTGATGTATTATTTGTAGTCAGACATCTAATTTTACTAAAAATTTGGCCAAAATACAACATCGGCATCTTATCTGGTATTTCTTTTCTTTTAGGTATTTTCTGCCAAAAGTTGGTAGCTGATTTCATAATCTACAATATTTGCATTTGACGATCATTGAAAAGAAAATAAAACATCAAGCATGCTTTTCTGATGAAAACATGTTTGAGACGTTGATTAATGTCCTAGTTAGTAAAGGTTATGAGAATTTCCGTAAGTGCTACTGCCATTGTCGGTTCCCTCACTTCGGATACCTTCTGATGTCGTGAGTTTGGGAAAGCTTGATTTGGGACCATGATTAGATCTCCCTAGCTTTGCTCGCCCAGTCTTGGTGTCTAGCCTGCAGTGCCCATGCGATGGCGCCATTGGCCGTTGAGTAAGTTCTCCGTCATGTTCTCATTCCGACAATGCTTATGGGAGTCGTGGAGCGAGTGGGGAGCATCGGTCTGGCGGTCCCATTTTGTCTAAGTTTCGTCTAGGTGATCTTGGATGGCGCGTGCTCGTATGAGTGGACGACAACGGTTTGTGATTTGCTGTTCCGACTTTTTATCCAATTGACAATGCATGGCCAGGCTTGGTCAAGAATGTAGTTAGGTTAGGCCTTCCTTGATATGTCTTGCCAAATCTAGGATGTTTGTCCAGCCCTTTTCGTCATCATCTCTCTAGAATGACAAACTGATCCTTAGTTCGCTATCATCGGATTCTTCTAGCTTTGAATGGTAACTTTCCAACCGTCAGTCAACAACGCACCACATGCTAGCTCCCAGATGTTCCAACGATCAAGATTGCTCGTGGCGCCCACCAGCAAGTGCATGAGGATGACAGCATTGATACACCTTAAGACATGTGCTTATTATTTGATTTTGAATTAGTTGCTACTTTTACACAATATACACTTTCTACAAAATGTTGTTTATTACTATTCCTAGATATACTATTTGTGGTCATTGGTTCATGCATATGCCCCAAGTCCTCCCTACATCACTCCTATCAATCTACATATAATTATCATTCTATTTTCCTACTATTAGACACACACGAATATACATCTAACATCCAAGACATCTAACGTTCATATTTAATTTTGTTCCACATTTCAAGTTTAGGTTAAATATGTCCACATGCCAAATTCATATAACTATTTTTCGCCGAGCTATAAATCTCTCTGATCTTGTTGTGTAAACCTTGCTCCAGTATCTCTTGCTATAATTATGATTTGTTCAAAGTTAAATATCCTGTTACGGGTCATTGTTTCTTTGCTTTGCCGATCCCGTAATATTAAGGTGGTACTGACTGTTTTTCTCAACATATATTTCTTCTTCAATGTTAAATATCCTGTTACGGTGTCATTGTTTATGCTAGACTAAACACTAAATGATCTTCTATTTTGATCCGTGTAGAGTATTATGCACGTTACCACATGTCTGATTGGTAGTCTCCTAGGCACGTTCTTATTGTCCATTAGTTAAATTCCATGCGTAAAAAACAACTATTTGATAGCATAAAAAAATGTCAATTTGTCACATGGAATCTATTATCTATCTATCTATCTATTATATATAAAAAGTAATATACGGTGAACCAGGATTAAGGGAATTAGGATAGAAAATCCCACATTAATCAGAAAATACTAGCCTTTGATCTGGTGGATCTCTTAAAAATAAGATTATCCGGTCGTTCAATTTGTGTAACATATATAGCATGGTGGGCCTAAGAAGACATACGTGACACATGTACACATAAACATATATACATATATTTTTAAACATATATATCATGGTTGGCCTAAGATAATATACGTGACACATGTACACATAAACTTATATACATAAATATTTGTTTAACAATAACTGTCACGTTAGGAAAGAGAAAGAAAATTGGGCTGTCACGTTCATAGTACCTGAAAAAACAAAAAAAAATGACTCCTAAAAAACATGGACTCTTTGATAAAAAAATTAATTTCTTAAAGCTGGGTCCATAATAATTAGATACATCTGACCAGTGGTTTAATAGATCTTGCATTAGTTAATAAACCATATCTAACATTCTTAAGAAGTTGCTCCCACTTCTATCTATTCTCTCAACATGCACACTACACTGGTGGAAAAAGGCCTTTGGTGCGTTCGCATCGCCATTAGTGCGGCCAAGAACTGCAACCAGCAAAGCGCACTAAACCTCACCACCTTTAGTCGCTGCTTAAGAACCGCGACTAAAGGCTCCGCCCACGTGCCAGCGGTGTCGGGGGAGGACCTTTAGTCAGCGGTTCTTCGCCAACCGCGACTAAAGCCTGCAGGTTTAGGTTTTAGCCCCACCCCCTAAACCTGTTTTCTGTTTAATGTATTGTTTTATTTCTTTTGTGCTTTATTTTAATTTTGAAGGAGTTTCATATATTCTACGGTACTACATACATGCATATGAATGTACAATTTCAAATAAATTTGAAATTAGAACCAAAAGAATTCAAGAGGAATATACAATATATATTCAATATCATCGGATGACCATATACAATTTTGAACAAGTTTCCATACATGATTTAATCCATATAAAGTTCTACGCCCGTGATAGTGTTCTCCTTTAGGATGGAGGACTTCCGCGAACCATCCAGCTAGTTCCTCTTGAAGTGGTCAAGGAGCTGGACTAAGCATCCACGGAGGTTATTCCTCCGAGCATTGGTATCACTGGATCAACCCGCCGAGGTGTATCTTGATCATCTCAGAAAAGTATGCACATAGATTGGTCAACTTGAATATCCCCCTTTTAGTCTTTACCCTTTTGAATTCTAGCTTTTTTGAATTCACCGACCTTTGTATCTACGAACCGCCTCCAAACCCTACGGGCAAAGAAAATTAAATGAACAAGAGAGTTATTAGTTACTTGATATTAGGAAATGAACAAATAGGCCGATCGATATAGGCGAAATGAATGAAAATAATTACTTGAGCATTTTTTCGATGTCGGCCCAAAGCTTTGGATCCTTATCCAGAGGGGCAGACATTCGAGGTGTTAACTTTAATTACTAGCGAATCCGGAACTCGGACACGATACATGCAAACGTCATGCATAACTCATCGATTAGCCGCCACATACCATGCATGGAGTAAATAAAAGAGAATGTGCTCAAGAAAACACTCACCCAAAATGGTAAGGAAATAGAATATCACTTTTGAGTTCCTGCTTTGTGAAACGCCAGTCCGCTTCCCGCCGGCGGGTAATGCTTCAACACAATATCATTAACGTGTGGGTCAATGAACCCAACATCATGGATGTTCCTTACTCGCATTCCTTAATCTTCATTCCATGTATAATAGAGGACACAACAATAAGTTAGGACATATATAGTGGGGCAATATGAACAGATGGGGTAGAAATTAATAAATCACTTACGAATGTAGCAACCGATGATAGATTTGTCGAGCTCGCGATTGAAAAGTGGAACAATTCACTCCCAACTTTACATGTAATGTTTGAAGTGATGCTCATGTCTAACTTCCCATAAATATAATCTTTTTTAATTTTATGTAACCCTTGTACCAATTCAGCAGACGTTTATTTGGTCGTAGATCCTTTTCCGCAGGCTGAAGAGGCCCATTCTTGAAATGTAATTACTACCTCCTTCGGCAACTCATCAAGGTCTAATAGTTCACAAGAGTAAATAAGTTGGCCGCTTGTTTCTCGCACTTAACAATCCTCGCCGCAGCTTATGATCTCGGGGCATCCGAGAACTTCCACTATAAGCGGGAATCGTTGTTTACTTTGTTCCCCCTGGGCAACTTGTTTCCCTTTTTACTTCGCCTTTCCCTTTTGTTCTCCTTGAACATGAATGCCTGCCAAGTTCAGGCATAGTCGGTAGGGATTCTTCATTGGGACGGTGTGCTCAAAAATGACTTAGCCCACTTCTTTTGCTCATCGAAAAACGGCTTGGGCTTTTTTTTCTTGATCCGCCTTCCATTTCTCCAAATCAACAGGCCCAGGCCCTCCCAAGGCCTTGTGGGGAGAGGTTTTGATGGCTCCACCTTTGTGGTCTTAGGTACATAAGGGTCCGGTTAATAATCCAGCCTTCCTTTTTGCCATAGGTGGATTGGGGGCCTCATCACCCGGACGAGGACGGGGCGGCGGATGATCACCCCCGGACGTTTGGATCGGGGCGGCGGCGTGTGGGAGGTGGGTGAACCACCACCACCACCACCACCACCACCCCGCCACCCCACCACCACCACCGAGGAGGGTGGACTTGTTGTCCTTGGCGCCCCCGAAACTTGATAAACTTTTTTGCCATAGAATGTAATGGGCTTGACATCTCCAAGTCTTTTCTCCCTTGTGTAGCAATTTCAATCTCGGTCCTCAAACCCTTGGACTATGTCCTCCACCGTGAACGAGCATAGCCATCTTTAATGGGGTTGTTGTGGGGAGTGCTCCTGTAAACATGGTAAAGCACACCGATGGCTACCTTCATGGACATGTTCCCGAAATACGATGACATTCTTTCATCTCCTTTATATCGCCCACGGGTAGCGAGGGGCCCGGGCAAATTTCACCACCGAGGCTCCGGGCAGTAATTCGTCGTCGGTGCATCGCACCGCCTGGGCCTCCGGGAAGCCCGCCTTTTCCCCCTTTCTTCCGAGATCCGCGGATGATCTTCATCTGCACCCAGTGAATCTCTTCGCTACTAGTACCTCATTTTTTTCATCACTTCCATTTCCGATGCCAACCGCCACAACATCCGCTTCCCGATCCATCTTTCTCTTAGTCGGGTTCGTCGGGGAACCCTATTTTCCACGGAATGTGTCCCATGCCTTAAACCCTCCGTGTTCAGGATTCCCGAGGGCTTTTGTCGGGCCGTTTCTGTTGAACTTGATCTTCCCTCTTGAGCATCCTTCATTGCGCCAATAAGGGCTTGGGTGGTTTAATTAATTCCCTGAAACACACTCCCGCTCCGGGGGCGTTTCCCATGCCCGACACCAGTTTTGGCCCTTGGGTCCCATCCTCCGCTGGCGGATTCTCGCCCCCTCGTTCTCCATCTTCAACCTAGGCACCCAAATGCGATACCTCCGCCCCATAAAGATTGTACCCTTCTTAGCCGATTTTCCTTATTTTGTTTCGATATTTGAATGAACTGCCCGATTTTTTTGCTTCACAAATTCGGCCAATCATCTTTCGCTTTTCATATTGTCCAAAACCGAGTCTTGTTCGCGACAAAGTCACGGGCTAGATTTTGCTTGAATTTAATCGCCGCCATCTTATGAAGAGCGAACTTTTGACTAGCCCCTCCTCTCCTTGTTTTCCTCAATCTTGTTACCCTCCTCATCAATTTGTTGTATTCGAGGTAGAACGAAATGTTCCATAAGCTTCTTGAAGCAATCTTTTTTTGTTCTCTTATCGACAAAAGTGAAACCATCAATTGGCCTTCTTTGGCTCATTCCACTTCCCGGTGATCGAGACGTTTTCTAACAATGGCTCGCAGACAAACTTTGGCGTTTTGCGGGCTCCAGGTCCGTTGCCGTCGACAACCGATGGTGCATGTTTCTCCGGTTTCATCGTCTTGGTTGCGCCCGCTTTGACGCATCGATTGTTTACGATCCGCCGAGGGCTAAAATAAAAAGAGAGTCGCGCTTAGTACACATATTTATTCAAATCAGTTAGTTTGTATCAGAGGCTCAATGTTATATATACCCGCCGGGGGGTTGTTATTCCATTTGAAGATCGCTTATCGACGTTTTTCATCATTTTGACGCGCCTTCATCTTCACCGTGGTTCGATAAGAAGAGATATCATCTTCTTTTCTCCGGTCGGCCATATTGAATATCGCCGTTATGATGCCAAATATGTGCTTCACCGTCCGGATCATAGTTGTCCATAATCGGGTCACTTATCGTCCCCATTATGTCACCAAAACATGTAGTAAAACAAATTAATTAAGAAGAAGGGGGGCGGGGCGGTGGCAAAAAGGGGGAAGGGGGGGAGGGTTGCAGAGGAGGGCGGGCGGCGAGACGGCTCCGAGAGAGGCGGGACAACACAAGATAACCTCGCCCTCGATCCCAAAAACCATGCCCCCGCCCCCCCGCCTCCATTTTATTTTTTTTTTTCGGCGGTTTTGGGGTTTAGGTTTTGTTATTTCCGTTTTGTTAAACTAATTAACTAGTTAAAATTAAAAGAAAAAAAAAAAAAGAAAAAATTTTTTCCTTTTTCCTTTTTTTATTCTTCCTTTTTCCTTTTCTTTTTTTTTCTTCTTCCTTTTCCTTTCTTCTTCTTTCTTCTTCTTCCTTTTCCTTTTTGTTTTTCTTTTGGTTTTCTGTTTTTTTTTTTTGGGGTTTAGGTTTTAAGTTTTTACCGTTTTGTTAAACTAATTAACTAGTTAAAATTAAAAGAACAAAAAAAAAAAAAAAAAATTCCTTTTCCTTTTCCTTTTCTTCTTCTTCCTTTTTCCTTTTCTTTTCTTTCTTCTTCTTCCTTTTTTTCTTCTTCTTTCTTCTTCTTTCTTCTTCTTCCTTTTCCTTTTGTTTTTCTTTGGCGGTTTTCTGTTGTTTTTTGTTTTTGGGTTTAGGGTTTAAGTTATTTACCGTTTTTGTTAAACTAATTAACTAGTTAAAATTAAAAGAACAAAAAAGAAAAAAAGAAAAATTCCTTTTCCTTTTCCTTTTCTTCTTCTTCCTTTTTCCTTTTCTTTTCTTTCTTCTTCTTCCTTTTCCTTTCTTCTTCTTTCTTCTTCTTTCTTCTTCATTTTTCCTTTTCTTTCTTCTTCTTCTTCCTTTTCTTCTTCTTTCTTCTTCTGGGCGGAGGCTGGCGGTAGGCTGAGCGGCGCGGCGCAGGCGTGGCGCAGGCGGGCGGCGGGCATGGCGCGCAAGGGCGGCTGGGGCAGGCGGCGGGCAGGCGCCAGGACGGCGGCATAGGCGGCCATGGGACGGCGTGGCGTCAGCTCGGCGTCCGATCGGCGTCGGCGTCAGGCGTCGATCGGCGTCGAAGCGGAACCGTTGTGCGAGAGAGGCGAATGGGAGGCAAACTGCTAAGTGCGTGTTATAGACTAACCTTTAGTCGCGGTTGGGAAGCGGACCGCGACTAAAGGAACCTGCTAATCATGATCCGCCTCCCGGCCCGACTAAAGGATTTTCCGCCGCTTCCGTCAGAAAGACCTTTAGTCGCGGTTGGTGACAACAACCGCGACTAAAGGGTAACTTTAGTCATGACCCGCCTCCCCAACCGCAACTAAAGGTGTGTCTGGAACTGGCGCGTGCGGTGGGATGTTTAGTCCCACTCGCTAGCCGAGAGGCTTCGACGATGGTTTATAAGCGGCTGCGCCACCACCGAGCTCATCTCAAATCGAGCTTACGGGCCTATTCATTACTTTGAGCTGTAGGCCTATTGGGCCTGCGGGCTGAATCTGGCCCATTAATGGGTTTCTAGTCGTATTCGGAGTGGTGGCCCGATGGGTGGCATATTTTTATTTTTGCCTGTTTTTGTTTTCATTTTTGCTTTATTTATTTTGTTTTGTTTCTACTTACAACAAAAAACTTATTTATTTTATTTTATTTTGTTTCTAATTACTTATTTATTTTACTTTATGATAATTATTTTTGCTATTAAAGTTTCTAATTACTTATTTATTTATGTTATTAAAATCTTAAAAATACAATTATATATCAAAAAATCAGAAAATAAAACTAATTCATTTTAAATTCTTGTTTTTCTTCTTTTTTCTTCCTTTTTCTTCTTTTTTTTTCTTCTGTTGTTTCTTCCTTTTCTTGTTTTTCTTCTTTTTTTCTTCCTTTCTTCCTTTTCCTTTTTTTCTTTTTCTTCATTTGTTTTTTCTTATGTTTTTCTTCTTTGTTTTTTTCTTCTGTTTTCCTTTTTTTTTCTTTTGTTTTTCTTCTGTTTTTCCTTTTTTCTTCGTTTTTTCTTCTGTTTTTTCCTTTTCCTTCTTTCTTCTTCTTCCTTTTTCCTTTTAAAATCAGAAAAATAAAACTAATTCATTTTAAAATCTTAAAAATACAATTATATATCAAAAAATCAGAAAAATAAAACTAATCCCTTGAAGGTTTGACAAAGGTTTGATACATCATTCAGTTCATCGACCAAATACAAAGTTTGGTACAATAAATTATTACACATCAATTCTTCCTTGTGTCCCGCTTGCTTACGATTGTGCGTATCCATGGAGCATCCTCATCATTTAACTTAATGCTTGGGTCGGTGTTCACTTTGAAGGCGGAATTTCAGCAAACATATTATAATCTTCGACATGTCTCTTGTCCTCCACTCCCACGATGTTTCTTTTCCCGAAAGAACAATGTGGCGCTTTGATCATCGCATGATGTCTTGATCATTTTCTTATCTTTCCGTTTTCTCGGTTTGCTACTCATGTCCTTCACATAGAAAACCTGGCGACATCTTCGCTAGGGCGAATGGTTCGTCAAGGTAACCAAGATTGTTGAAATCCACCATTGTCATTCCGTATTGCTGGTCCACCTTTACCCCACCTCCTGTTAGCTTGAACCATTTGCACCGGAACAAAGGGACCTTAAAGGAGGGTCCATAGTCAAGTTCCCATATCTCCTCTATGTAACCATAATATGTGACCTTTTGCCCATTCTCGGTTCTGCATCAAAGGACACCACTGTTTTGGTTGGTGCTCTTTTTATCTTGGCGATCGTGTAAAATGTATTCCCATTTATCTCGTACCCTTGGAAAGTCGTTATAGTCGAAGATGGTGTCTTGGCCAACATGTACAGTGATCTACAACATCATTGTCATTCATTAAATGTTTTCTCAACCAACTGCGAAAGTCTCCATGTGGGCCTTCCTAATCCAGATTCAGCTTCCCGGTTGTCCGGCGTAAAATATTCTTGTGTTTCTCAAAGTCGGAGCCACCAAGTTGGAATTGGTCAGACGAGTGTGGTGTGCTTGATCGAGAATGGCGCCATACATATCGTTGATTTCCTTCCGATCGTGTTTTCCACTTAGTCTCCCTCGTGCGCGATCGAGGAAGACCAATCGGCTTAAGGTCGGAACAAAGTCAACACAAAACTCAATTACCTCCTCATTTCCATAGCCCTTGGCGATGCTTCCTTCCGCCTAGCAGGTTACAACATATTTCTTTAATACTCCCATGAACCTCTCAAGGGGAACATATTGTGTAGAAATACGGACCGAGAACGGAAATCTCTTCGACTAGGTGAACCAGGAGGTGCGCATAATATTGAAGAAGGATGGCGGAACACCAACTCAACCGACAAGACATTGGATCACATCGTTCGAACCGTGGTAGAACTTCGGATTGATTACCTTCGAGAGATTGCATTGAGGAATGCCATAGCTTCACAATGGCTAATCGAACATTTTCCGCAGAGCCCTCAAAGCAATCGGAAGCAATTGCGCATAATCACGTGGCGTCGTGAGACTTGGTTTGGAACTTTTCTCCGCCATGTTTATTATTCCCTTTATATTGGGCGAGAATCCAGACGGGACCTTCATCCGCCGCATTCAAAAAGATGACCTTCTTTCTTTGGTCGGGGTGGACGACCTTGAAACCATTCCGGATGCCGGTCATCGGGTCTTTCAAACGTTCTGGTCCTGCCTTTTTGTATCATTTGTCTTCCCATACACGCCCAAAAGCTTAGGAGGTTCCGAAATATTCTTGAACGGCATCACGCCGATTGCAGAGCGGACTTCTAGGATTTTCCAATATTCTAGCTCCAATATAGATTTCTTCTTCCACATGGCTGCGTCTCCCCCCTTCGAACGATTGTCCGCCGACCCTTTCCAAAGATGACTTTCAAATCCGACCATATCAAATACTCAACCAAGGGTCGCAGGCCGGTGATCGCCTTCCGTTGTAATGCTTGCCTTTCTTTCTCGATGAATTTTGAAGAAATCGCGATGCCCAAGGTACACGCTTTTTACAATTTGGCAAATGTACACTTTCGCCTCATGAAGCTGCATGCATTGTATCCCTTATTTGAAATCCGAAGGTTACTAAGAGCAGGCCAATCGTTGATTTACAAAACAACGTCGGGTCAAATTCCTCTTGTTTGTGCTCATCCCACACGGACACCACCCCACGTTTAAAAGTTCATCAACTAATGGCCTTAGGTAACATCGACTGCCGGGTTGGACCTTGATGAGCACGGCATCATAATGAACTTCCGTTTGCACAACCAAGGAGGAAGGTTGTAGATGGAGTCACGGGCAGTGTGGCTGGGCTCGCCGCCAAAAGGATTCATGCCATCCGTTTTAGAGCAAATCTTATGTTCCTTGGCCACCAAAATCTGTGAACCATCGTCGATCTTTCTCCATTGGTCCATCGCGGTGTGTTCAACTCCCCGTCCGACTTACGCCTTTGTGCCATCGCAACAACTTGGCATGCTTTTGTTCATGAAAGACGTTTCAACCGTGGTATTATAGGAGCATACCACATCACCTTGGGGAACCCTTCCGGGTTTCGCCCTCAACATCGCCCACCGGGTCATCCCCGATCATCCAATGCAGGATCCGGCATTCATTCAAATTCTCATTCACCTAGAGGATGCCTTTGATGCATGTATCTTGAACCTCTAAACCTAGAGGGCGAAACCTTCTTTCTTGCGGCGGGAACTCTTATTTTGGAAACATATTCTTCAACATTTTCAGAAGTTTTCAAATGCCAGTCCTACACCTCCTCCTTCCATTTCAAAACCAAGGCAGCCCATTTTACCATCATCATCCGGGTACGCGCCTTTCTGATCCTCTAACATGCGATCCAAATTCTCCTCTCCTTTTCGGGCCGCCTCCGCATCGCAATGGTCGACCAAGATCATCAACGGATCATCACGGCCTCTTCTTCACCTTCCCTTCACCTTCAATCCTCCATGAAAGTATCACCAAATGAGCAAGATAGCTTTCATCGATGAAATCATCCCCTCTTCATCTTCTTCCATTATAACCCCTCTTTCTCCATGCTTGGTCCAAAATTATAGCTTGGCATGAAACCCTTCAAGCAGATGCATGTGAACAACTCTTGAGGAAGAGTAACCTTCTCATTCTTACAGATAACACATGGACAGATAACAAAACCCCCCCTTGTTCGGATTAGCCACTACGAGGAAATCTTTCAAACCCGAGTGAACTCAGGAGAGTCGTTACGACATCCATTGCCGATTCATCTGCATTATTATAATATAAAATATAATTAACCATCATGCATTTGTTATGAACTACACACATGCATATTGACACATCAAAGGTTCATCAAGTTGCTAACCGCGATCAAGAGTGTGGCTCCAACATTTGTCATGTTTGTTTCATGCTCTTGGGGCATTTCATCAAACACCTTATGTGCATAAGAGGAACCAAAAGCAAACCTACACCCACTTGTGAAGAGAATGGCTCCAAATGGCTAAGTGTTGGCTGCGGATGGGTATATATAGGGAGGGTTTAGTCGCTTTGGCCGCAAACCGGATGGGCGGCCTTTAGTCGCGTTGGCCAACCGCGAAAACCCTCACGCGCACCAGCCACCAGGCCAGGAGCCTTTGGTCGCGTTCACCTCCGGACCCAATAAAGGTCCCATTGGTCGGTTCCTACAGCCCGACTTATGGGTGGACGGAAACCTGTTTTTCCACTAGTGCTATCCAATCATCATCATGCCACATCATCAATACTAAATAGGGCAACACATGCAGCATGTCCACGTCAGAATCTAGCCACCTTAGCAATTTTCCCACCCATGCCTCTTCATTATTTTCTGTACCCACCCTCACACCTGATCGCTTGGGGCTTATTCCCTGATGAAGTGTTTTCCGTCGCATCCTTTCCTTTAATCTTCCAGCCACCATCCATTAATCCAGTATATGCCCTTCCGTTTCATCCTCCCACTATTCCATACCTTTAATCCAAAGGATTAATTGACGAGGAGTGAGCGGCCGGCCGGGGAGATCGTACTTTATAGCGCTATGTTCCCAATTCCCATGCATCTTCCTCCCCGGCTCACGCCAGTGAATTTCTACCGGCAAGGAGATGTCAATCCCATATTTGCACTACAAAATCGACTAAATTGAATATGTCCAGCTGAAGCAGCCGCTGGTGGAATTAGCCCCTATCTTCTTGGCACTCTGGTTCTCCCGTCATCTCGCCGGGAGCCCCGGAGTACTTTCCGCCGAGCCATCAGCTTTCATATTCCTTTTGAACGACCGGACACGGAAAATGATGAGCGGACAGACATGAAGGCAAGAAAAAATCACTGGCGGCGCTGGCGAATGAACAACGACGTGAAGGCTGAGCATGGGCAAGTCTGTTTTGTTTCCGTTTCTTTCATAATGTTGGCGTTCGTTTTGTGAAGGGTCACCTCTGACTTCCCTTCTTAGCATGTCAGGGGATCTGATGGGTGCTACAGCATCCAGTGCCATCCTATCAGCCTCAAAGATCTTTGTCATCTGCCTTAGAAGTTTATGATTCATTTGTTTTTCCATTCACTAATGGTTGTGTTGGGAGTACTAACCATTATGTTTGCTCCAGCTCAGGATTTGCCATGCCAAGACGTTTGGTAGCGGTGCTGAAGCTGGGAGTGTTTAAGTCAGCTCAAAGGATGGGATGTCCCATGGGGATACCGTGTCGAAGGGTGTCCAGGAGTTTCGATTGGATGTGTTCCTATTCCAGGACATGAAGCAGTTCTGTGAAGTGATTAGCATATCAGACTTGCAAACCACGTGCTTGCTTCTTGAAATGAAACTATTTGGTGTTAATAACCTCCTTCCGTTTCTCATATGTGGCAGCTAAGGGCACCCTTTTTAGTTCATTCAAATACCTTCGTCTTATATTTCTTATAAATATTTTTCGAAAAGATCCTTATCAATATTCAATCAGTAGAATTTGCATGGATTTGAGATCCTTAATATATATGTTGCTAGGTCTAGGAACAATGGGCCAACCAATATGTATTATGAATACAGGTACCAAAGTACTTTCATGATACTTTAGGGAACACTACTTTCAGGTATCATTAATATCCAATATGTTCTCAAATTTTTGCATGATATAAGTGGGTTTTGTGGAACTAGATCTTAATATTTTCACCCTTATATATGATTATTCTATCCGAAAATAAGTGTTTGGAATCCCGCAACGCGGGTATCTTCTAGTTCATTAGATGTTCACAACTTGATGAACCCTCACGCTTCCATCCAGGAAATAAAGACCTAACCCTCCGTATATTGATCCAATGCAAGGAAGAAAAACACCCCTCACGCACCCATCCAGGGAATAAATTTCTAGCCCCACACGTATCCATAGAAGGAAGAAAGAAAATAAACAATCCCCCTCACACATTACACATCTATACCTACCCCTTATACTTATGCATCCAGAGAAGAAAACTCTCATCTCCCTCCTTATTCTTCCCATCCTACCATGGAAGATCGGAACTGCTTTACTGGATGAGTTCCTAGAAACTCTATGAGGTTGCGGTTTTTTAGTATTATATCATGCCTCCCATATACACATGTACCGATGGACTGTACATGTGGGCCCCTCCAATATGAAATTACATGTCCAGCTAGATGACCGGCGATTCACTGGTATATGTATCAAACTCCAATATCTCGGGGAGGCGCTGGATTATTTTCGCCACCACTTTCGTCCGGTTTTTTTCGTCGGTTTTTTTCGCTGGTTTTTTCGTCACCTCCCACCCCCCACGCACCCCCAGAAAACCACCCGCAGGAGGAATGCCCTTCCTATCGATCCCCCCGTCGCCGCCGGTCCTCTCGATCCCCCCGTCACCTCCACCGTCCTCTCGATCCCCTCGAGTAAGCGGCGGGTTGGCCCCGATCTCCCGATTAAATGCCGCCACCGTCGTCTCCGATGCCCTCGAGATCGCTGTGCCGCCATTGTCTCTCCATCCCTCAAGATCACAGATCCCACACCGCCACCGCCGGCGCCTCCTACGCGGACGACTCCTGCCCTCTAGGGTTTTACGCCATCGCCGCCGCCGGGTACCCTCGACCAGCCCACCCTCCTGCCGCTCCGCCCCTTCCCATCGCCGCAGTCGCCCTCCATCTCCTGTCGGAGCCACTCCCTGCAGCGAACATCCTGCTCGTGTTGTACATGACCGCCACGGGAACGCGGTGGTGAGCCCTCGGTGAAGAGACCTGCGCGGAGAGCAGGAACGCGTGGGGGCCATGGCGGCGATCCCCGTGGTGTCCCCGGACCGGAGGCCGTCGAGGATGTACAGCGTCGGGAGCACGGCCCGACGAGGAACCCACCCATGTGCGAGGTGTCTCTTCCCGTACGTCAAGGCATCCCACCTCCTTTCCTTTTCGGCATCACGGGCCACCGCCGCACTCCCTCCCCGGCCGCCCCGCAGCTTCTATCTCCCTCGCTGCCGCCCCCGTCTTCCATCTCTACATGAATCGCTGCTGTGGAAGCCATGCCCCACCACGCCACCCGGCGGCCATCTGGGCACGCCGTGTCCGGGATGATGGAGTTGAGTCAGCGAGGTCCCTGTTCCCGTCGGCATCTTCTGCATCGGGACCCGGGGCAAGCCGCGCCTGCTCATCTGCGTCGATGGCGTCGGCGTGGCCTTCCCCTGCCAAGATCGGCGGCTCCTTGGCTGGATCCTCTCCTCTCCTCTCTTCCACCTCTCGTTGTCGGGTAAGTCGCAGGTATTGTATTCGTAATCGGTTCCAATCTCGCGCCCCTGATTCACTGTTATTCGTTTGATTCATTTCAGGTGCTCCCCGTCGATGTCGAGGTCTTAGTCTCGGTGATTTCTCCTTGTATGTTCTGTTGATATTGGTACCGTGTTCTGAACCTTGCTGCTTTGGGGGTGTGGTTTCAGTTTTGATGGTTCTGTTCAATTCAAGGTGATTCAGTAATGTTCTGCATACAAAGTGCTTCCTATTTTTGCATTGAAAAACAGCGTGTTGGACATAGTTCAGACAGTCAACATTTGGCAGTATTTTCTTCTTTGATCTCGTTTCTTCATAGTTAGTCAGACTCAATAATAAGAATTTGAGCAAGTTGGAAGGAGGTTTGTTAGGTCGGAACTGATTTTGCTTTGCCTAGCAGCCTATACATATCATTTTATATGACAGGGATTGTGCTATATTACCATGTTATAAAGGTAGAGCTAGGATATGTCTTTCTTGAACTTTGTGGACATGCTCATGGCGGAGGTGCTCTGTTTGTTTTTTTCAAGTAAAGTGGAGAAACTCCTGAATTGTGTCTTCAGAAATAGTTTACTGTTGCTGTGTTTCGCTCTGGTGGTTGTCAAGGTCGATTCAGATGCTGGTTACTGTTTGGAATCTACCAATCCTTCTGATCATTGTGTTTTCTGGGCCTGGAGGTCACGCCAAACCCCAGGGCAGGGTGGTTAACACCAGTGCAGTACGGGCTGGGACGGACATCATCTTGTCTCTGTCTCTACTAATTCAAATTACATGTAACTTATTCCTCAAAAATTACATGTAATTTATTCAGTTCACAGCCAAGGGGGGCATCGCACCGCGACAGTGACTGCAATGAGGGGAGATGGATGTTCGTGCCGGGCGCGGAGACCGTGACCACAACTGGGGCAAGGTGCTGGTGTCAGCGACATCCCTGTTGGCCCCTTGAGTTTTGGACCTGCCGCCTGGTTCTGGAAGCTACCATTCCCATCGAGCCCCTCCAGCAGCGTCAGGTGGCGACAGCTTTGCTCCATTAACGCAAGCATCCAGGGGTTCACTGGGGGGGGGGCTTGATTCACTTGCACATGTCTTTTTTCCTTTGTCAGGAGCTCAGCTTGAATCACATACATCCAGATGTTCATGCATGTTAATCCTCTATTGGATATGGTTTAGCCATAATGTAGGCCATGAAGATAGGCTTCCTTTTAAAATTCGGAGACCGAGCTCAATGGAGGCCTTTATTTGAAAACTCAAAATTTAAACTTTTCATATGCAAAAATTTATAAATAAATACACATATACCTAGATACATAATGTACATGTGTGCAATTTTTAGGTGGAAATAATTAGAAGGGCTACACAAAAAGACAAATCTGGAGCTTTTAGCATATATATTGTTCATCTTCAAAGTCCATGATTTTGTTTTTTTGTGCAGCTCTAATTCAAGGTATTTCATCCTGAGATTTTTCACACATACACTTTACATCCTTGCATACATGTGTATCTTTTTTCAGATTTTTTAAACTGAAATTTATGAATTTTGAATTTTTTAAAATAAAGGGCTCCATGGAGCTCGGTCCCAAAACCCTCTTCCTTTTTCTTATAAGCAACTAAATAATAAATGAATCTGGGCACGGCTCTACCATTTTTGCACTCAGTTATGGGGCATCTATGCTTATATTTAATCATAATAAATAAAAGGAGTATGTGTTTCTACAGTTCTGCAAACTGACAAAATTATGTTCATCTTTGTGATTTCAGTTTGGATCTGGGTGCTTTGGCTGTTTCTGGAGTTCAGGTTCGTTAACCATGGAGGTGACTCATCCTTTATTTCCGGAGGTTATTTGTGTCACATGTTACTGTTGCTTTAATCTTTGACATACTGTGCAAGTTGTTGAATTTTCTGAGTTTATTTTCTGCTCCTGAGTTGAATTTCCCAAATGCGCCCGTGGGCTGCCACCCGCACCGTTTCTATCCGTTGATGCGTTACAGGTTAAATAGTCGTGGATTTTATCATCGTAGTTTGCGCCCTGTAGTTTCACCGCCCCTTTTTCTATTTGGAGTATATAGTTGCAGAGGATTTATAAGTGAGTGGATCATATGTACTTTTTTTGATGCATCTCTGACCATGCAATTTGTGGGCGTCATAGAGAAGCCAAGAAGGACAAGATTGTCAAGCGGATCGAGGTGCAGACAGGTTGCTCATTCAGTTCAGCAATTGTGGGATGTATTTTTTTGAATCATATGCAAACACCTCAGTGTTTAACATAGTGTTGGTTGTTGATTTTCTGTCACAATCTGTTGTTAGAGGAGAACATCTGGATAGATTCTTCCTTACTAGAGCCTGAAAAAAGATGATTGGAAATGCTCTTTCCAATCATAAGGTGAATTTATTTCTTAATATAATTTGGCCAGTCTGATGTCTATTTTCTGAAACTATATCACCGTAGATTATCTGATGAAAATTGCATTCTCTGTTGGGCACTGATTCAGATATATTAATATTGGGGAAGTCTCTCATATACTGGTCGAGGTCGGGAAGGGCGGAGGCTGCTAGAGGAAGTGTTGGAGGCCGCCAGCACAATTGATCTGCTACTGGTGCTGGACCAGGTCGCTTAAGGAACGAGGGGGGTGGCTGGATGTATCCGCCAGATTTTTTGGATGTGCTCAGCCAAGTTTTGAGAGCATATTCAGTAAATCTTGGTTGCCCATATTTGGCATGGCATGTCTTTCAAGCATGCCGCAGGGCCCAGGGAAGGAAGAGAAAAAGAAGGAAGGGAGAGGGGTGGGGGAGGAGAGAGCGGATGGGAGATAGGGAGGGAGGGGGAGAGAGGGGGGTGGGGGTTGAGGAGAGAGGAAAAGGTTTACCATGATGCAATGAAAATGCAAAATTGAAAAAAGTACCCCAAATATAGTCTTTGTAGAGATTTTACTAGAAGGACTACAACGACAAAATGAATGAATCTACACTTAAAATGCATCTATATACATCCGTATGTGGTTCATAGTGAAATCTCTACAAAGACTTATATTTAGGAAGGAGGGTACATTGCAATTTAATTTAGAATAAAATAGGCTACCATTGCAATTTAATGTATTTAGGACTGAATTTTCTATTAGGAATTTTGCAACCCTCAACCAACTATTGAAATTGAATCTCCTAAATTTTTAACATGGGGAACAGAGTTCAAAGAATACATTGATTAAATCACAACAACAATAAAACTCTTTTCTACACATTTTTTTGCTCTCCAGCGCCTTTGTAATTGTCCATAGTAAGAACTTACAACACTATGCTTCAGAAGCAACAAATCTACCATCCTGAAAAATAGTGATTTGATTCAGCATGTGTTTGGCCAAGATTCAACACCAATACTTAAATTGGTTCATTTTGACATGCTTCTTCACAAGTTCCAAATTTTTATTTGGCTTAAATTGATTAAAATTTAAAATTTTGTGTAATCAAATTGCAGGTTGTTTTGCTATTTTTTTCCTCAAGGCAGATCTTGTAAGCTGCTATGTTCTTTGAACCCATGGGTAGCAATTTGATTTAAGTGGTCTGGTTCTTTCAATCTGTGTGTAGATATCCTGTTTGAACACATAACTATGTACCAACCACCTTGTAGGAGTTCTTCCAAATTTTCAATGAAATGAAACGATAGGCCTTTTTGCTTTCTAAGAAAAAGTTCAAGTAAGCAGAGTATGAAGCTATGTGATAGTCCAAACTCTCACTAAATATAATTTTACTAATGCCAATTAGCATCTCATAATTTGTTGCCAAATTTTTTGCCTATATATGATGAGAACATTTATATATATATATATCTTTGGAATGTCTGCTTACACTTTTTTAGGATAGCTGATTCAGTACCACCGTAATAATTTTCTTAGGTAAATCAGGACATTATATGGTTATCAGAGTATCATTGTTTGATTTGGACCTGCATGCCATGTTTTCAGCAGCCATTGTATAGTTAGCTACTCATCTTGTCACCTGGAGTTATACCCCACATATCTGAAGGCAAACATGGTATGCAAGTGATCTGGTTATGAAAATCTTCATGGCCAGTCAAAATATACTTGATGCTAGGTGAAAATAATCATAGAGGTTCATTGAAGATGCATTTGATTTAATTATTAGTTTTTCCCATGGAGTTAATTGTCATTGAGAAGCATACTATTTTGTTGATGGATCGAACTGGTTAGTTGTCTTATTTAGTTTTGCCCCTGGGTCCAAGAGTCCATCAAATTTCATAGATTGCTTCATAACTTGTTGTTGATGCTTGTTTATGCCTTCTGAATGTGTGCTTTGTAGCTTGCTATTGTTGTTTGACACTTGGACTTAGATGATATGAATATGACTTGGGGTTGTGCATAGCTCTTCCACAAAAAATGTAAAGTATGATAGGCGCCTTGGACAGTACATAGCTCACTGAGGCCTTCCGTGCCTTCAATTTATTTTGTTTTGAGCAATGTTGATTGGCTTGAACCATTGGAAGGATATCACCATCGGTTGGATGAGAAGCTTGTGTACTTTCTGTAAACTATTAAAGCTTTGTGCTGAAATGCAGGCCAAGATTGATGAGTTGAAAGAACAAACTACTACACTACCCAGCAACTTATACAGGTGCATTTCCTATATTTTCACAATAACATGACCTGCCAGTTGTGCTTTATGCAGAGTTGTACTGGTTAGTAGTTAGTGTATGAAAAATAAGCATGATTTATGCCCTTTTCACCTTCCTGAAAACAGTACATGTTTATGTGTTGATGACGCTTTCATAGTGGTGATACAGAGATATGGTCTTGACCCTACCAAGCTCGCCCACATCGATGTCACGGTAGCTGCTTCGACTCTTGTCATCTTTTTTCCTGCCGGTAAGTATCTCATTCTTTTCTCTTTGAGCTTTGTAGAAAGGGGTGGGGGGAGGCCGAGGGCAAAGTGCAGCAGGAGGTGCATCGGTTTGAATGTATGTGTAGCCGTAAGGGCTGGTTCGTTATCATCTCAAAGGCTGAAAGATCCGCTGTTGCAGGTCACCACATCCGCCCCACAGTTGCGGACGAATAAGGAGGTGGTGGGTGACATGGGCAAAGAGTGCTTGAGGAAATGTTGCTTGTCTGCGTGTCTGCCTAGAAATTTTCTGTTGTTGATTTGGTTTTATAAGTCCATATTGCATGTCTGCATAGAGAATCTCATAATAGGATTGTTATTATTATATGTCTTACAGAAGTTCATAGTTTCACTATATCATAGTATTATAAAAGTATGAGGGTTTATCTGGGTAAGTGTCTGGCACTCTCTCCAGCATTGCCACAATGTAGCATTTCTTAATGTTGTACAATGGTGCTGATATCACATACAATAGCATGGATTTGGTAATGTGAGCTACGTGAAACCTTGCAACCTATTTTTTCCCATAATATAAGAACATTTTTACACTACAATAGTGTAAAACCATTCTTATATTATGGGACGGAGGGATACTATTTAACTACCATTTTTATCTTCAGTTTCTGAATTATTACCAAACACATTACTCCCAGGCGATTCCATGCTTGATCACCTCTTAGGTGGACTTAACCCTCATGTTACCGGAACAAGTAGCAGTGCCGCCCAAACTCTCGATTACCTATTGTATTGAATTAATTGCCCTTGAGGTGCGGACTTGCCATTTATTGTGATTTTACCATTCCTCATTTTAAAATTTTGTACCAGAAGATAGTTCTTTCTCATAGAGATGTTGCATGGATTAAAAAACAGAGAACATGTCAAGTTTGTGCTTTGAAAATGGGATACTATGCTCAGTTCTAACTTTAGTGCTGACAAAATGGAGGAGACCATGATTCCTCTTCCTTGTACCTTCATGTGAAGGAGAAATTACAACATTGTGATATATCAACTAAAATTGTGCACTAATTTATTGGGTACTGCTAAAGCATGACTTTTGACTCATTTGTTTACATTATTGCCCGTGTAAGCACGGGATACTACTAGTATGCATTAGTAGGTTACATACAACACGTTTGGTTTATCGGCAGCCGGACCAAGGTTCCCGATTTCTCCCACCCACAACATCCGTACCTTCCTTTATACCCATCTAGATGAATGAAAGCATGGATGAATCTACCCAATATGAGAAGATCGACTAACATATTGATGTGCTCCAAACTTTGTAGATCTGTGTCAGGTAACAGAGGTATGATGCATGCGTGCTATCATTGCATGCACATCCAGGACATCAGGTAGGACGGCTTGCTGCATGCCAGCGTGCACAGGTCCCAGCTGATGGGTAAATCCGTAGATACATATTATAACTAACACATATTTTCCTATATAATATCTATATGTTTAGGTCTTTTATTAGTCATTCTGTTCTTGAAAATCTATAGTGTGTACATAGCGGAGGACCTTCCAGTGCAACATTGGCTGGCTGTTTTATCGGATAATGGACTGGACCAAGGAATAGCTGCATTATCTATTTTTCTATATAATAACAGTAGATATGTAGATTTTTGTGTCCTACTAATGTTTTTTTTTTTTTGGAAAATCTGCAGCATGTACTGTGGATGAGGACCTTCCTACATGACAGGTGGCTTCTATGTTGATCCGTCAATGAGCTTGATGAAGTGGGGATAAGCCATACACTTGATCAGGTATGTCACACGATGTGCCACAAGGCCAAGTCAGGATACCACACGAACGTTCATGTTGGATTGAAGCTCTTCATTTCAGGCATTGGCATGTGAGAACAACTTTCACATTCAAGTGGGCTTTTTAGATGTTTTTACAGTTAAAGTTGATGCAGAGAAAGTTTTGAATTTCTATTTGCTGTAGTGATATGCATGACATACCCATACGTTATATTTCTATTGGTTTGCATAACCAAGCGTAAGTAATCCTGATTTATTTACTACTATATAGTTGTATTGAACATGAGGGAAGTATATCGCTTCTATCCCAATCCTAGAAGATCCTTATTTCGATAGGTCTAGCAGTCAAAATACTACTATATGTAATAAAATATATTTTTTTAAGTTCATTTTTAAACGCTGGGCAGCTTATAGTTTAAATTGTAAAACTGAATCTCGAATAAGTATCAACTCAGCTTCATGCGAAGAAAGGGTTCTTGATGTTCCATCACCTCCTTTTGCACAATTTAACTCTATGGATGATTCCATTAGTTTCACGTACTGCATTTCAAAAGTTGTTACTGGTGGAAAAAGCGACATGAACAATTATTAAGACATAACTGAGATGCAAACCCATATTGATGGTTAGTATTTACGTGGTATCCGCACTACAGGAACATTAGTATTTATAGCAAAACTCCTATCGTTATTTGCATATCGTAGGCTCCAAATTCATATACAATAATTTTAGTGGAAAAAATATAGTAATATATAAGCTTTTAAAGGTATTTGTACATGACTCAGTCTTATACGAGATGGGATGTACATACTGATTTGAGGAAGCCAAGTCATGCATGCATGCATACATTTAGAGGCTCCTAATCAGTTTTCTGTCTCCTACAACAAATTTCGTATCTGGTCTGAGATCTCTAACTAGGTAGGTTCATATGTACAGAATCATATACCCTAAATCAAATAATATATAAATAATTAAAAAATAAATAATTTATGCATTTCAGTAAAGGATGACGATTTTTTGTTATTCATCAATAACATAACCATATATTCACAATGATGGACATTACAGCTTTAAAACATACCCATATCTAAGATATCATAGTATGTATTATGAAGGATGCAAATTCCTGTAAAACATGTTTAGATATAATATAAATAAGTAGATACAATGTCTTACGACTAAAGATGAACAACCAACGCATCTCAATCATATGATATTTGGACATGGATAGGATACTTTAAATGTTTATCACATGTTATCTTATCAACACATAACTTTTGTTCATCAATCCAAACCCAAGGCACTGATTGTTTGCTTTAAAGTATGAACGAGAGATTTCTCATATCTTTGCCATGGAATCTTCAGGCTATAAAATATGGTTGTTGGCATTAATATCTATAATTTTTCAAACATTAAGTTTCCAGTAAACTATAATTCATCTATGCACAATCAAATTTTGTTTTCACAAAATATTATACATCATGATGTGCCAATCCTAAAAATCCTCGAAAATAAAACAAAATCAGGACTATTGATCGATGGATGATCGTAATTTAAGTAACCCAGGGCAGGTCACGAACCATAGCTAAACTTTTGCCTCATTATCGAGTCATCCATTATCATTAATGAGCCACTATAGTTATTAACTTTGAAATGTAAAACTAATTCGAGAGACTTAACAGTATCACATATTTACAATAAAATTGCACGACTTATCTAGTGTCCAGCAGAAAAAAAGTATATGTAAACATCTAATCTTATATTTACTAATTGGAGGCACCTTTCAAGCCTTCTCATTAATCCACATCATCAAAATCAATCAAACCGTTAGATTATAGAATTTCGCCTAAGATAAAAGGAGAACTAACGAACAAAGATGGTCCCATAAATAAAAATCTGACCGTCAACGGTTTTTTAGATGGACACATTCAACGTTGGTGAAAAAATACATCCCCGAGCAATAGAAATAAGGTTTGCCTCCTTCCATATAACTTCAACAGATGAAAAGATAAAAGTAACAGAACATCGACACGTCAACTTCAACGTTGGTGAAAAGAGAAAGCATGCAGGTTCCTTTTAATCGATAGCCTCCTTCCTTTTCTAAAAAGGGATAGCCCCTTCCAATAAAATCCACGGTTGAAAGGGAAATAAATAGCAGATTGCATTTGACACGTTTAGTATTGGTGAAACAAAAGGAAGGGATCAATGGTTCCTTAAAACGATAGCCTCTTTCCATAAAAAATTCCATCGAAAAAGGGAAATAACAGATCCGTTTGATTTAAAATCGGTAAATAAAATATTTCCGGAAAAGGAAAAAAACATTTATGAAAAAAGGCAAAAGGCCTCCTTCCATATAAACTCCAGTTGAAAAGGAAATAAATTAGGAAAAAGTCCATTTTAAACCTTGAACTTGTAGAGGTCGGACGAAATGAACCTCAAGTCAAAATCCCGGTCGAGACCCTGAACCCAATCCCGGTCTAAATCAAACCCTGACATCGTTTCAGCTGGGATTCATCTGGTTGGGGCCTTACAGTTTTTTTCGTTAAAAAAAAAATTCCAAAGGCGAAGCGGGCAGATCCTATTTGCGCCCCAGGCGTCAAAAGGACGGGCTTCCTGAAGCCTGCACACCGACGCCTCATTTGGGCCAGCCCCGGTCGCGATGCTTTTTCTTCTTTTTCCTGTTTCTTTCATTTCTTTTATGTTTCTATTTCTTTTCTTTTCATTTTTTATTTTTTTTTTCTTCTTTTCGTATATTTCTGTTCAGCATATATTTAAGAAAATGTTCAACATCTTTAGGAAAATGTTCAGTATGTATTTAAAACTGTTCAATGTATATCACAAAATGTGCAGTGTATATTTAAAAGTGTTCATCATTTGAAATTTCAAAAAATTTGTTCATATTTTCAATAAATGTTGATGTTTTTAAAAGTTTGATCAATCTAAATTTGTTCATGATTTTCAAACGTTATTAACATTTTTAAGAAATTCATTCTTTTTCCCAAGAAATTTTGAAAAAAAAGGGATTCCTTTAATAGTAGTTTTACTTATCAGGTGATGTAAATTGCTTTAAAGTCAAGCACCTCAAATTTAACACTAAAGACGTCATGTCTGTTGGTTTGGAAGATGTATCCACTAGCGGCAGATCTCGAGTTCGAGCTTTACTATTGTAACAATAACAATTTTCTGGCAAATTTTTTTCGTTGCCTGGATTTTGTAATATCCATTGAACATTGGATTTTGTAATATCCATTGAACATTTTCTTAATGCCGATGAACATTTTAAATTATACACAATGAACATTTTGGGAAAACTATAAATATATGTGTTGAACAATTTTCAAATATGCATTGAACATTTGTAATATCGTTGAACAATTTTCGAATACACATTAAAAATTTGTGTAATATACACTGGACAGATTTTAAAAACAAGGGTACAATTTATATTTTTGAGCAATTTTATAATGCATGATGAACTTTTTAATATATCATGAATATTCCTAAATTTAAATGAAACTAATATAAAATGAACATTTTATAATGCATGATGAACTTTTTGTAATATACCGTGAACATTCATAAATATACAATGAACATTTTGTAACACTATAGGGAAAAATAAACAGTAAAAATAAAAAATAAAAGATTATAAATATAAATATAAAAAGAAAAAAAGAACCAGGAAAGGAAAACCAAAAAAAACAAATAACGAACGAAAAACAGAAGCAACGACGCCAGCAGGGCTGCCCAAACTGGGCCGGCCCACCGGGCGCCGGGCGCTTTCCCAATCCCTCATTCTTTAATCCCTGTTTGGAAAATGACCCAAGGTTTGATTTAGACCGATTGATAGTTCAGGTCCAATCCGGGATTTCCTTGAGGGTTTGTTTCGCCCACCTCTACAAATTCAAGGTTTAAAATGGACTTTTTCCAATAAATTTAATTGCATTTGACACGTTAATGTTGGTGAAACAAAGGAAGGCATCAATGGTTCCTTAAAAACGATAGCCTCTTTCCATAAAAAATTCATGGAAGAAAAAAACAGATCCGTTAATGCCGCTAAAGTCAGTAAAAAAATATTTGGATTGAAAAGGAAAAAACATTCACGCATTTTTTTTTGGAAAACGGTTCCCAGAACCTTGCCCCTGAAACTTACGTATGTAACATATAGATCGCCCCATCCAAAAAACTAATCTGACACGTAATGTTTTATTTGAGCTGCCGGTGACACATAATGTTGGTGAGAGGAAAGAAGCAAAGCATCCATCTGTTCCTTTTAAGGATATCATCCTTCTATAAAAACTCCAACAATGAAAAGAAAAAAAGAGATCCATTTGATGTCCATTGAGAGTACATAAAGAAATTCTTCTGCCGATTTAGATAGGAACAGAAACACTCACGTAAGGAAAGAAAGACACCTCTCCTCAAAAAAAAAAAAACCTCTCCTTTAATTTTTCTTCTTAGCCAGTGGCGGCAGTTTTTTCACCAAAGGATAACCCCATCACCATCAAGTGCGCTCCCCACCTGCATGGGCGCGAACTACAAAGGAGCCAAAGCTAGGTACTGCATGGGATGATGAGCGACCCAAATGGCGATCGGTCTTCCTGATTGTTAGGATCATTGCATCTCTCCATCCATTGCCACCTTCAAAGTAAACACACGTTTTGATGTCACTTAGAAAAAGGGTCAAATTGAAGCACATTAGTGCGGGTTTTTAACCGCACTAATGTATACATTAGTGCCGGTTCCAACCAGCGGGCCCTCATTAGTACCGGTTCGGGTAACCTTTAGCACCGGTTTTGACACAACCGTACTAATGGAGTGGTGGCAGGATGTTGTCCCGCCCCTCCGACCTTTAGTATCGGTTCTTGCACGAACCGTACTAAATACATAAACCCTTCCCCACCCGCCGCCGCTTCCCTTTCCCTTTCTCTTGTTCTTCCCCTCTTCCCTCCTCATCACACATTTTGCCCAAAATTTGTCAAGATTTGAAGGCCCCATCCATTCAAATGATCACAAAGGTTAGCAACTTTGTCCTTTCATCTCTCATTGCTAGATTAGCTCTTGCAATGCTTTATATAGTTACTAATTTATGAGTTTAGTAATTTGGGAGGAAATATATATATGTGCTAGTATTTGATTTATATGCAATTTGAGGTCAAAATAACACTTAGTTTGCATATGTAGGTGTGGTTTACTTAGTGCCTTCTAAATTCCGTCGAACCACCGCCGACGCCCGCCCTCCACCCCACCACCTTGTGGTGAGCCTCTTGTTCATGTAATTTTATAAAAAATTGATGTTTGTGTGATTTGGATATATAGTTAATCATGTAATAATTATCTTACCCGCGTTGTTTGTTATACATAGTGCCATGGTTTTGATATCCGCCCCGCCCGGCCCTTTTTGTTGGTTGGAATTTTTCAAGGATTGTTTATGACAAATTATGCCCCAAACATAGATATTTTTATCTAGGAGCTTGTGAACCGAAATTCCAACCGACCCTTTGTGAGAGGTTAAATTTAGTTGAAAAGAAAACAGTACTTGAAAGAAAAAAAAAGAATTGGGGGAGAAGATGGAATTGGAGTTGCATGTTTCGTGTGCCGATAATCACAAGATCAAGATGGAGAAAATTGGGAAGAATAAAAAGATTAGAAAATATGCCATCGATAGTGAGGCTTGGTATCATTATCTGTTGGATCAATTGTTACCTTAGTTCATCTTGATCGATTTATTTTGCATTTAAATGCTTTAGCTAGAGAGTTATTTGTTTGTTGCATTTAAGTGTTGTATGAACTTTATGTATGAACTTGTATTAATTTGGTCTATTCGGTGTTGTGTAATGAAGATGAGCCGCAATGGATGTCGATGACCGATGCTCACCCCAGTTCTGAGGGCGTGCATACTTTTTCGCTTGCCGAGGAAAACAAGCGGCGGATGGTTTTATGCCTTGTCCATGTGTTTAAGAATGGTCACAATTATTTTCCCAAGAACCATTCACGCCCACTGTTTGAGTCCTTTCATGCCCCACTATAATGTTTGGACCAAGCACGGAGAAAGAGGGGTTATGATGGAAGACAATGAAGAAGAAGGGGCGCAGCTATCCCCGCCATGGGTTCCCGAAACGATGATACAACAATGGGGGAAGGAGCCGTTCGGAAGGTCCGGCAATGCGGAAGAAGTTGAAGAAGAGGCATCGATGAGCCCGTGATGATCTAGGTCGGCCATTGCCGATGCAAAGAGAAAGCGCAAGTGATTTGGGAAGAAGAAGTTGGTATGTTAGAGGAGCACAAAAAGTTGTACCCAATTGGGGTGACAAGAAAAGGGGCACCTCGAATTGCTGTGGAAGGCGAGAATGGTGTATCCAAAGGATTTGGAAAGGGTAATGATAAAGGATATTTCCAAAGGACAATGAATTGCCCGAAGCGCCAAAAAGAAGGCTGCGCCTCTAGGGTTAGAGGTGCAAAAGACATGCATGCCCTAATGATTGCATCTTGTCCGGTGGTACGAGGATTTGAACGATTCCGGTATTGGTGCATTGCGCTATAAGATCACCGCATGAGCCGGTGATGTCGGGGGCGCCCAGAAGAAGATTCCTAAGGTGATGTGGTATTTCCTATAATACCATGGTTGAAACGTTGTTCCAAAACAAAAGCATGCCAAAGGCGAGAATGGGAGAAGACCAAGAAAGCGGAAAGTTGAGAGTAACCCCCGGGTCGCGGGAAAAAATAAATAAAAAGGGAAGGGTTTGCGATGCGCAGGGCGATGGTTTGGCCCGATGGCATTAATCCTTTTGGGGGAAGGCAGCAACCATAGCCCGGCCGTCTCTATGTTTGTATAACCTTCCTCCTTGGTTGTGCATGAAGCGGAAGTTCATTATGATGCCTGCTCATCCAAGGCCCTAAGCAACCCAAACGACATTGATTGTACCTAAGGCCATTATTGAAGAACTCAATTGGAATGGAAAGGTACGGGGGATGAGCACATGGGGAAGAATTTGACCTCAAGGCGGTTGTTTCGGACCATCAATGATTGGCCTCTCCGGAACCTTTCGGAAAAACAAGGGATACCGGATGCACGACGTTTGGATGATCCAAGATATATTTGAATAGTTGTAAGAAGAATGTGTACGACATCCCATTTTTCCGAGGCATCCGTAAGAAAGAAAAAGCATTTCAAAGGTGAGGCGGATCACCGAGGCCCGCCATCCCGGGTCTGATGTACATGATATGGTCAAGGATTTGAAGGTGATATTTGGAAAGTCCCGGCGGACAACCTGTTCAAGGCCGCGGACGGCACCCATGTGGAAGAAGAAATCTATATTTTGGGACCCCATATTGGAAAGACCTAGAGGTCCGCCCCATCGGCGGATGCCGCCACGAAGAATCTTTTTGACCTGCTTGGCTTTTGGGCGGTATGGGAAGACAAAAGATACACCCGAGGCACGGGGACCAGCAACGATGCACGGAGAAGATGGCATAATCAGGGTCATGCAAGCTACGCCTACAAAGAGAAGGAAATCTTTTTGAATGCCCCCAATAAGGTACCGCCGCTTCGTCGAATAAAGGGAAAATAAACATGGCAGAAAAAGTTCCGAACCTAAAGTCTCATGCGCCCGTATTATAGTGCTTCGGTTATTGAGGGGGCTTTAGAAAACGTCGATTAGCCATTGTGAAGCTATTGCATTTCTCAATGCAATCTCGAAGGTTCGATCCGAAATCATACCGGTTCGAATGATTTGGTGTGTCGGGCCGATTGGTGTTCCACCATCCTTCTTCAACATCATGCGCGCCCTAGTTCAC